>LBNU01011109.1:70100-103511 GCA_014162995.1 Artemisia annua
AAATTCCTTCATCTTGCTGTTCATCATCTAATTCTTCAAATGGAGGCATGGATGAACCAGGCCAATCTTCAGTATTTGTCCAAGTATTTTGATCCAAAGTACTGGGATCCAAAGTACTGTTCTCCAAAGTACTGTCAGATGAATTTTTAGATTTCTCCTTTGTCTTCTCTGCTTCATAAGCTCGTCTTTGTTCATCCTCATAGGACTTTGCAAGTGTTTCTTCAAAAAGCATCCTATTGAGTTCATCTTGAATGGCTTGATCTTCATCAGAGATTATTGGAGTTGAATCATCAGTATCTTTCTTGTCATCAGCAGTACCTTGGTGTTTATTGACAGTACTATGTTCTATATCAGCATCTGTAGGACTAGCATTGACACCATGAACTATGAACTGTGAATTTTCTTCTTCAGAATGGACAACTTGAGTCTCCCCCCTAACAGGCACATAGTTCATAGAAGGAGTCAATATATCAAGATCAAACATCCAATCAGGACCTTTACCCTTCTGGTTTGGTAGATCTTCAAGGAATTCAACATGAAGACAGTCTTGAACCTTCTTTGTAACTTTGTTATACACCCGAAAACCTTTACTGTTTGTAGAATAACCCAAGAGATATCCTTCCTCAGACTTGCCATCAAATTTTCCCAAATTATCAATGGTATTAAGAATAGTAAGAGGACATCCAAAAGGTTTCATAAAGCTGATACTAGGTTTTATGTCCATCAATAATTCATAGGGTGTCTTCATTTGAGGTTTAGTGACAGAAACTCTATTCAAAATATAGCAAGCTGCACTTACTGCTTCAGCCCAAAACTGAATAGGTAAGAGTGAGTCTGCTAGCATAGTCCTTGCTGCTTCTATAAGAGTTCTGTTCTTTCTTTCTGCAACTCCATTCTGCTGAGGAGTTCTTGCAATACTGAATTCCCTCTTGATTCCCTTGTTAGCACAAAAGTCATCCATAAGTTTGTTCTTGAACTCAGTCCCATTGTCACATCTAATACCTCTAACCTTATGTCTTAACTGATTTTCTAGGGAGATGATTAAATCATGAATGGCATCAAATGTCTCATCTTTAAATCCCAAGAAAAAGACCCAACTAAAACGACTGCAATCATCTGTGACAACTAAGCAGTACTTCTTCTTGTTGAGGCTTGAAACAGAAACAGGTCCAAAAAGATCCATATGCAACAGCTCCAAAGGTTCTCTTACAGTTCTTTCCTCAAGCTTTTTACAGGAAGCTTTATGTTGTTTACCCTTCTTGCAGGCCAAGCATGATTGATCAGTCTTGAAAGTTTTGGAAGGTAAACCTCGAACTAGATTGCCTCTGACTAACTTGTTGATGTTCTTGAAATTCACATGACCTAGTCTTCTGTGCCATAGATGTGCTTCTTCAGTTGATGCTTTAGCCACTAAACATGTGACATTCTCAGTAGCTAAGATATTCTTCATATTAATGCTGTACACATCATTGGTCCTTGGTGCCCTTAAGACCACTAATTATTCAGCTACAAATTTGAATTCAGGTGAGAGAATTAAACATTCTGTTTTAGTGAACAAGACAGGGTACTTCTTGTCACAGATCTGAGAAACTGATAGTAAATTGAACTTGAGCTCCTTCACATAGCTAACGTTCTCAAAGTCAATCTTTCCAGTCTTGATAGTTCCTTTGCCTGTAATTCTCCCTCCAGTAGCATCATCCCCAAATGCAACTTTTCCTCCAAAAAAATGGCTTAAAATCTGACAGAATCTGTTTTTCTCCTGTCATACTTCCAGAGCAACCACTATCAACAATTAAATGATCTTTAAGCTCCACTTCTGGGTTGCCCTGCACAAAGATAAGAAAGTTAGTTTCTTTTAGGAACCCAAGCCATTACTGACTTGTGTTCCCCTTGGGGAGTCACATACTTATAATCTTTAAGTATGTAATTCCCACTATCTTTTAAAACATGATCAATAACTTTCTTTTGTTCAAAAACTTGATCTTTGTTTGAAAAACAACTTTCTTTTACAACAGCATTTTCCTTTTCACCCATACTTTCTGAAAGTACTGGTTTGTCCCCAGCAGTACGTTCCTTTTTGACCCACATAGTTTTAACTTTTTGGGTTGAGGTCTGTGGTTTAGGTACTATTTTGTAAGGCCTCTTAGATGTAGAAAAATTGGTATCATGGCCTGGAGCTCATTTTGAAACATTGAGTCTTACATGAGCAGTACCTTTATTAGGTGAAAATCTCCTAATAGTACTTTGAGAGAATACTGTTTGTGGCCTACCAGTACCTTGAAAAGAATGACCTGAAGGTACTGGTTGTTTGGAAAAAGTTCTTTTCTGTTGAGGGTACCTATATGATTCAGTGAAATTACTATGGTTGACCCTTCTAGAATAATTCCAAACAGGTTTGGGTGAAGCTGGTGTAGTAACTGTTGGCCTATATTGTGCAGATTTGGTCTTTGGGTATTGACTTAAGTAATGAGAAGAGTTTCTAAAGTTAGCAGTATGTTGGAAAGAATTCTTTGAGGGAACTGCTGAGTGACTAGCAGTCCTTTGATTAAAGTGAGAAAATACTGCTGGTTTTGAAAAAGTTCTAGAGAAACTCTTATCATTAACATTATTTCCTAATCCCTTAGTATTCCCATGATTCTTAAGAATCTCAACTTTGACTTCAGATGAACCTGGATTAGATTGACCCTTAAGTTTATTTCTAAACTCTAGATTGTCTACTCCATAACAAGAAACATCTTTCCTAGGTGGTTGAAAACTTCCAACAGCATGAGGAACTGCATGATACCCCTCATCTTTTTTAAATTCAGGAGGTGTTGGGCTTATGGGTTCCTCACTACTAGATCTGTTTTCTTCTGAACAAGTTTCAAATTCACTAGTTGAGATTTCCTCTGAACTTTCTTGTTCCTTATCACTAGTTGGATTCTCTTCTGAACTACTATACTCAACACCATAGCCTAGTCCTGTTTTAATGTTTGTTCTTCTTTGTTTTTCACAGAAACTAACATGTGTAAGACCAGCTTCTTTCCAACTTTTAAGCTTTTCTAACAAATCATCTCTTTCTTTAGTCATCTTTTCTAACTCAGACACCTTAAAAAAAAGCTGCAGCTACAGTAAAAGTACTGTAGCTACAGTACCTACTCTAGGGAGGGTTTCCACACGCTTAACATGTCAGGCTTGTACCAATTCCAAGACTTTACCCAGCTGCCTAATCCAACACAAATAACTTTGCATTTGCAACTCTGAAAGCCTAATTCTAAATTCTTAAAAGAATTTATTTTTAAACAAAAATACGTCAACTCTATGTTGCGTTTAAATTTGTACTTCATATTTCTAGCAGTAAAGATGATTTTTACCCATTAAATCTAGCAATGCATGATCGACAAACATATGTCCGTTGAGACCCATAACTCAAAATGAGAAACCGAGATCCTACACATTAAGAAAACGAAACCCAAATACGGATCCATAAACAAAAGAAAACAAAACTTGAACACCAATACGCAAAGATATTAAAATACAGATTTATTTTTCTTGAAATATCAAGAGGATTAGTTCACTTTGTCTTTCTTGTAATATGAAAAGCATATTTGACTTTAACAAAATAATATCTTCTGATTTTACCAAGCTAAACTAAAATTTACACATTCCTCAAAACATATTTGACTTTCACAAAATAATATCTTCTGGTTTCCGGCAGCTGGTGTCGGCAGCAGGGGTGGCGTCGTCGGCTGCAATAAAAAGAATGCCAAAAATCTTATAAAAACCTAGATCTAAGAAACATATCTACATATCTTTGAAAGAAATGTTCCAAACCTTTCTTAATGGGAATAGATCTAGTAGGAAAAAAAATAAATAAAAAAAAAATAAAAAAATAAGCTAATACATGAAAATACCTCAAAATATACTACTCCGATGCTTGTAACTATTTTCGGCGGCAGCAGTTTTTCGGGCAACATCAGTTTTTCCGGTGAAAGAGGCGGCTGTAGAAAAATAACAAACAATGTTCTTATATATAGATCTGCATAAACAACTTATAGATCTACTGATGAGGTATGGTCTCCTCCGGGTACTTAGGAGGAGATAATTACAATTAGTCCTTGATATGTCTAAGATAAATTCACTCAATGACCATCTTAGTGCTTGCTCAAGAAGCATAGCAACGGAAGCAGTGTCTGCTCGAGAAACATAACAATGGAGCATGACCTGCATCGGAGTTAGTACACTGACCATCAGAGCTAGTACACTGGCAACTGACATACATAGTACGATGACGTACGAGTAGCGCAGAGCCACAGACGCTTGGTCCACAAACTAACATGGAGACAACTTTGACCCCGAAGACCAAGCTTGGTGCTTATCAGCGCTTCAGGCGCTGCACCTAGAAGACAACTTAGCTTCCACAAAGGATTTTGTCATGGAGCTAATTACAGGTAGTATAAAAGGAATCGTTCACACACATGAACAGGGATCCTTTTACACACACACACACACACTCCGATACAGCCTTCTCTCCACTATACACTTACTCCTTTTTTACTTGTCACTTATTACTCACTTATACCAATTACTTACTCTCACGCCGGAGTTGGTCTCGGACTAAAAACCCGAGGCGAGCTAACGGTGTTCTCTCTTATTTAAGCCTACAAGACGAAGGAACTACCGCGGTGTCTCCTGAGGCTTAGGGGTGAAGAGCATCTACGGAAATTTGCTCAAACATTGGCGCCATCCGTGGGACGCTTATACCAATCTATCAGAGCTTTAAGCAATGGACGGTGGTATGGGAAGTCCTCATCCGGTGGAAGGCGAAAACTTGAACACTGGTGCTGTAGGGACTAGGAGAACTCCTCTGGGAGGACCCTCCGCTCCCTCCGGACCAGCTCAGGAAGGACTTTCACCGGCATATGTGAAGGAAAACATCGATGTGTTAAGAACCATGATCAAGGAACTTGATAACAAGGGGAAAGAGAAGGCAACCCCACGCAAGCTCTCATACGGAGGATCGAGAAGTGCTCAGAGAACTTCCAAAGGAGTCCGTCGGTAGAAGAGGTCCAAGGATACTCCTCCGATGGGTCATCCAAGTCTGGAAGGAGCAGGTCACAGTCTGCTGGAAAGCTCCGAAGGAGTGCCTACAAGCGTAGGGCTTCTTCTAAATCTCATCGCTCAGAAAGATCAGAGGGACGAGGCAGGTCCAGGACTAAGAGCGTCAAGTCGAAGTCTCGTTCAGCAAGAGCCTCTAGGAAGAAGTCAAGTTCAGGGTCGGAGTATGATACTATGTCTGAAGATAGCTTAGAGGATTTGAGCACGCCTTACAAATGGCCTAAGCCTATGCCGTTCACCTCTCGAATTACTCGCTTTAGATATCATCGAAGGGCTAAGCTTCCATCAAACATTCAAGTGTACGATGGAAACAAGGACCCGGATGATCACCTCAGCATTTTCTCTGCTGCTGCTGAGCAAGAGGAGTGGCCTATGCCTGTGTGGTGCAAGATGTTTCGTCAGACTCTTAGTGGTTCAGCAAGGAATTGGTTTGATAGCCTGGACCCAAAAAGTGTTGATGGGTTTGAGGAATTGAGCAACAAGTTTTTGGAAGAGTTCTCGCAACAGAAAAAGTATGATAAGGATCCGACGGAGATCCACGGGATTAAGCGAAGGCCAAATGAGAAACTCCAATCGTTCATGGATCGTTTCAAAGCATAAAGCTCACACATCAAGGGAGTGCCCCCGGTACTCAGGATATCTGCATTTATGCATGGACATGGTTACCCGGAGTTAGCCAAAAAGCTTAATGACAATATCCCTAAGACAGTTTGTAACACCCAAACCCGAAAAGGGCTAAAGTATAACATTATGGAGCCAAATCAGAACACAAGTGAAACGGAGATACAATACTAATACAAACTTACAAGGATTACAAGGAAACAAGACAAAGTACAAGGTACAAAAGGGCATCCACAAAACTAAGCCCAAACAAGACTACATATAAGCATCTCTAAATCCAGCAAGTGTCTAACAGGGTGAAGTCTTCTAAGCCCAAAAACAAAACCTTCGTCCATAACCCAACTTCCTACTAAACCTGCCACATGAGAAAAGAAATGCGGCTGAGCTTACAAAGCTCAGTGAACAGATATGAAGATAACAAGCATNATTATAACAAACTTCAACGATTATATTAACACCTTGAATCTGCTTATTGAATATAGACTCACAAAACAACCCTAAATATCTCTAATATCGTATTCTTATATTCGTCTATTCGTCTATACGTCTATTCGTCTATTCGTATCTCTAATAATGACTTAGGGATCCTTTTATAGGCACAAGGAATACCCTAGTCATTTTACAATACTTGAACGACAAGTATACTAATTCCTAATATATCTAATCTTCTAGAATCTTCTAATAACTCTTGTAACCGAACTTCAACATCAGTTCTTTGATCTTTGACTTCTGTCTTTGCAGTACTTTGACTTTATTACTTTGCAGTACTTTAACTTTGAGCTTCAGCAGTACTTTGACATCATCAGTACTTTGACCCAACATAGCCTAAGCTCTACGGGTGTTGAATCCGCCGATCCAAACCTGTAGCTCTGATACCATAATTGTAACACCCCAACCCGAAAAGGGCTAAAGTATAACATTATGGAGCCAAATCAGAACACAAGTGAAACGGAGATACAATACTAATATAAACTTACAAGGATTACAAGGAAAAAAGACAAAGTACAAGGTACAAAAGGGCATCCACAAAACTAAGCCCAAACAAGACTACATCTAAGCATCTCTAAATCCAGCAAGTGTCTAATAGGGTGAAGTCTTCTAAGCCCAAAAACAAAACCTTCGTCCATAACCCAGCTTCCTACTAAACCTGCCGCATGAGAAAAGAAATGCGGCTGAGCTTACAAAGCTCAGTGAACAGATATGAAGATAACAAGCATGTAAATAATAAGATAAGAGAATACGAGATGAATTCGCATATGGGATCACGAGGTCTATCAAGAGATTATCATGGTTAAGTATAAAAGGTCATCCAGGTTAAGCATCAAGGTTTACCAAGTTTCAAGGGTCGTCAAGTATAATATCAAGAATTTACAAGTTTCAATGTCAAAGGTTACCAAGTTGTAAGGATTCGGTATTTAACCCCAGGCACAAGCAAGTATCCAAGTAATCAAGTCAAGTAACCCAAGTTGGAGTGATCAACTCCCAAGCTGTAAAGGGTCGCACTGCACGCAAGCCCAATCACCAAGTAATAATAAATGTAGTCCAAGTCATAATCAAGATGGCCGTAGCCCAAGAAAGTATCAAGTCAAGACAAATCTAGGATGCATCCATACGCCCCTGTAAACAAGTCATAATCATAGCAGTAGTCGATAATCAAGTAGGGACGGCGTGGTACATCTCTCCAACCACGCTAGAGTACATAGCATTGGTGCATCAATACTATGGTTTTGGCTACTCCACAACAAGTAGCTCCTGGGTAAAAATACTGAAGGGTCAAGTAGTCAAGGTTCAATATTAAGTACAAGTGTCAGGTTAAGATCAAAGTTTCAAATCAAGGTTCAATATTAAGTGTCAAGGTCAACAGGGTCAATGTCAAGGGCCAATATCGAGGGATCAATATCAAGGAATCAACCAAGGATGTAGTATCAAACGGGTCAAAGTGGAGAGGTCAAAGCCAAGGTTCCCGTCCATAGGGTTCATTATTCCAATTCCCAAAGTCCCATAGTTCAAAATAAAAAGGGTCATAATGAGAGTTTAAAACAAAAGATCGATTTAGTAGGTTCCCATCATGTATTTTAAAAAGGTTTGTAGTACAATCCCATTTAGAAGATTTATAACAAAGTTCATTTAGAAAAGAATTTCCCAAGGATGACATTCATAAAGGTGATTCTTTAATAACGGTTTTCACAAGATATTCTTTAAAAGTGGTCTTCATGACTTTATAAAATCCCATATATGATTAGTCTTAAGTGACGTTATAAAATAATTTCTCCTTTAAATGCTTCCATGTCATAACTTAAAGAAAAAGAGATTCCACTTCCCGTTATAATATCCCAAAGAGTATCCAAGTCTCACCAAGGTTCGAAGGTTAAGGTCACAAGGGTTATCGAACGGGTTATAATCAAGATCAGCCGGAAGTCATAATACGATAATAAATCAAGACAAGGTCAAAAGAGAGGAAAGGTGCACTCTTACTGAAAGAGTGCGGAATATCTGTACCTTAGTCCAATTGCAAAAGCAAGGTCAAATAAACAATGAGAGAAATGGATCACTCCCGCTTCACCGAACCTTCAAGCGTGACCAGGAGAAAAAGACCAGAAACAAGATCGACCACAAGCCGATCCCAAGTCGAACACCAGCAGCAACTACACCTTCGACCCAAATAGAAACCCACGCATAACACCCTTTCGAGACAACAATCGCACACAACTAAAGCACCACTTTCGAGCCTCCAACTGGCCACGTTTATACACCAAACAGAAACACATTCGGACCCTCTTTGCCTCTTCCTTGTAGCGTGTCATGATGAAGAGTAGAGTACATGATTGAATGCCCATGCGATACCACTACACCGAACAGAAATACTACTTCCGAACAGCAGCAATAAGCCCACGTTTGAAGCCTTATTCGAACCATAGGATACCGCGCCTAGACCTCCTTTGTACACCCTCTTGATCGACAGAATAGGGAAGAAAGAAGCAAGAAGCCGCCATTTTTCTTGTTTCTAGGGTTTTATGTGTTTGTTGTTTTGAATATGAAAGATACTGTTAATAAAAGAGATAGATGGGTAAATATAGTGGAAAGTGCCGTGTTTTATGGAGAGTCAAAAGAAGACTAAGTTATTTATGTTGATTGCTAATTCGATATGGTATGTGTCGTGAATTATGGGCTAAGATCATGGAGTTTCTAACTTTTGTATATAGTGAGTCTTATGGAAACAATGTTGGACTTACAGAAACGTGAACCATGCCTTACATAGGCTTAGGAAAGTCTTAATTTGTTACAACTAATATATTGTGTAAATTTTAGGTTAATACACATATTAATTTAATTATTACATAGCATAAAATACTAAATACTTATTAGTAGTCATGCGATTTAGGCTGAAATTTCAAATTATATATGAATTTAGGAAAACGGATTTTAGGGTTTTACACAGTTGATGAGATGTGGGAAAGAGTCAGGGCCTTCATCAGAGGTGAGACGGCCGCCGACACCACAAAAGTCATTAAGGTTCCACATTGGGAGAAGAGGCCTGATAGAGATGCTTGGTCCGGTAGTCCAAATGGGCCTAGAAATCGAAACAATAGAAGAGGGCAAGGCCGTAGCATGGGAACATGCGCTCCTTATGTGAAGAAGGAGGGTTTCACACCTCTAACCAAGACTCCGAAGGAGATACTGGCTATGGACAATGTTAACTTTCCCCCACCTCCTCCTTTGGTCGGCACTCCAGAAAGCAGGAATATGCACAAGTTCTGCGACTATCACCAAGATAGGGGCCACAACACTAACGACTGCTACCAGCTGAAAAAGCAGATTGAAGAAGCAGTAGCCTCTAGGAAACTGGCTCACTTGGTGAAAGACATCTGACAAGGAAACCCAAAAAACAAAGGAGCTGCTAAAGGAAAGGCTAAGGTCATTAACATGGTGAGATCTCAGGGGCACCGAAAGAGGCCCTATGAGAGAGTGGAGCACTGGATGGATAATGAAATAACTTTCCCCTCCGTTCCACGATATCAGTTGGTAGATACTCCCATCATAGTTGAAGCCATGATTGAAGGTTTTCAGGTAAGGAGAGTTTATGTAGATGGGGGCAGTTCGACGGAAATCATGTATGAGCATTGTTTTCGAAATTTTGATTATCGAATAAGATCAAGGTTGAAGGGCTCTAGGATACCGTTGGTAGGATTCTCGGGAGAAGTTAGCTATCCACTGGGAGTCATCGATTTGGAAGTCACCATGGGAGAGAGTGGCCGGACTCGAACCGTACTGATGGTGTTCGCGGTCGTGGATAGCCCGTATCCATATAATGTTATATTAGGAAGAACGGGAATGAGGAGCTTGGGGGCCGTAGCTTCGACCATTCACTCCATGATGAGGTTCCCCACCTCTGGCGGAGTAGCCACAATCATGACTAGCAGGGAGATGCTAAGGGGAATGCTGGCGATCGTAAGGACAGTCTCCAGCCGAATGCTCGTGTATCTGGTCGTAGTCTTGCGACAAACAACACACAGAATAACAGAATCCAGGGAACCCATCAATTCCGATGGAGATACAACCTCATGAAGAGGAACACCACTCGCGGACCGGGAAAGACCAATGGCTGCTAGACATAGGGTGAGTAGGCCTCACTCAGAATACCTGGTAAGGAGTAGTGCCCTCCCAGATAATGCCCAGGAAGCGGGCAATCGAAACAGAGAGAAGATAGTGTAACGTATAATCCGAGCAGCTCGTGACCATCGGTGGCAACTTCTCCAGAGAATGCAAGGAGGGCCTTCGTATACAAACCCTCAGGAGGAATGCCAACGTGTTTTTGCGTGGCGGCGTCAGACATGACTGCATTCCTCGAGCCATAACAGAGCATCGTTTTGGACAACTTAGGGTGTGTTTGGTATCGAGAAATGAAGCAAAAGAAATGGAATTAGTCATATTTCCCATGTTTGGTAGCTTTGAGAAATTGTGGGGCGGAGAAACTCGTTTTCTCGAGAATTACTTCCTTTGCAAACTCATTTCCATCCCCGTTGGTGTGGAAATCAGAATTCTCCATGTCCTTTTGTAAGTCAATGGTCAAAGTTAACAACAAAAAAAGAGGTATAAAATCTTCAAAGCACGTGCCTCTCACATTCCACATAAATCTTCAAAAGTTACTGTAACTGTGTACCCCTAATCCCCAAAATTCATCTTCCCCAATCCATGCTTTCACGATCTGTGTCGCTACCAAAAAATTCGTAATCCAATTAGTAGGTGCTTTTCGTCCTCTTCATCTGCTTGTGGACATCATTTTCTTAATTAATTTCTTTGATTCCCACCAATTTTGATTAATAAATAACAGATTTGATGCTTCAGAATTGATTCCCACCAATTCGTAATCCAATTGTACCCATTATCGTGGATGTAAAGAACTTGATATGAGAAGCCAATTGTTAGCCATCTGATTTACTTGATTCATGGTTTCATCTATATTTTCTTTGTTGCTCTTGGTTTTTATTTTGAATGTCTTGATCTTCTCTCATAGCTACAAAAAGATCTTTTTTTTTTTTTTTTTTTGAACAAAAAAGAAATATTAGATAAGTTGTTTCTTTGATTTCCGTATATTTTTTCTCATCCTACAAAATATTATAAAAATAGTTAAATTTATTTAATAAAATAATTTATTGCTTATTTCTCGGGTCAAGTATCTGTAATTACCAAACAATGGAATCCATCAAAATTCTCTACTCATTTCTATTCTCTAAATTTCTAATCTCTGCTTCATTTCATTTCTCTGAATTTCTCTCTACCAAACATACCCTTACCCCCATATCGAGCCAAAAGTGCAGAAGAAAAGAAGTCTAGCTCCAGACAGGAGAAAAGTAGTGACAGATGAAGTCAATGAATGGCTCAAGGCTGGAATTGTGAAACGGGTACGGTACCCTGATTGGGTCTCTAATCCAGTGTTGGTAAAGAAGGTAGATGGGAGTTGGAGAATGTGCATAGACTTCAAAGATCTTAATAAGGCCTGTCCCAAAGACCTTTATCCTCTGCAAGAGATTGACTAGAAGATATAGTCTCTCATAGGGTTCAAGTACAAGTGCTTCCTGGACTCTTATAAAGGATATCATTAGATTCAGATGGCTAAGAAAGATGAGGAGAAGACTGCCTTTCATACAGAGGAAGGGGTCTTTTGTTATACAAAAATGCCTTTTGGTCTGAAGAATGCTGGAGCAATGTACCAGAGGCTTGTGGACTCCACGTTCAAGGATCAGATCGGGGTAAATTTGGAAGCTTATGTTGATGATATGGTGATCAAAATCCGCACAGAGCAAGATATCATTAAGGATGTGGAAGAAACCTTTGCTACCCTTCGGAAGATTAACATGAAACTTAACCCCAAGAAGTTCTCATTCGGAATGGAAGAAGGGAAGTTCATGGGGTACGTAATTACTTCCAAAGGAATCAGAGCCAACCCTGAGAAGACAAAGGCAGTCATGGACATGCCTTCACCCAAGAACCTCAAGCAGATGCAGAGTCTAATCAGGAAATTAGCAGCACTCAATCGTTTCTTATCTAAGTCCGCTGAGAGATCCCTACCTTTCTTGGATACACTGAAGAAGTGCACTAACAAGAAGGATTTCAAGTGGCTAAACTAATGACAAGAAAATAAATACTAAACTAAATACAAGCAAATTAAAGATAGATGAAGATCAGATAGGAAGAACGGGTTAGCCAAGTTTAATTCATCTTATAGTTATACATGCTTATGTCTACTTGTTTTAATTCATTCAATTGTGTTCTCGCCAATCCGATTATTAACCCTGTCACGATTAAATAACCTACCATCGTGGTGGGAAAGAGGACATGATCATAGTAACCTATCTNGTTTTAAAGGTAATTGAGTCTACTTTCATTTAAAAATACTTACAAGTAACCATTACAAACTTAAATAAGTAATAAAATCAAAATACTATACGGTGGTCAAAATTTTGTGTTTCGTTTTAACGTAAAACTTTTGGTTCCTTTTGTTATTTTAGGTACTTTGGAGAGTAAATCTAGAAAAGAAGCTATTTTGGACGTTTTTGGAGCATAAAAGTGGAGAAAACGACAAAGTCTCAAAATATGCTGGAAACAGTACCTGACGGCGTCACGTTCTGCTGTGTGAAGGTGTCACGCTTTGACAAAGAGATGGATACGAAGTTTACACGAGACGCCCCAGAGAGTTTTTGTGACGGCGTCACGCTTTGTGACGCCTAGGCCGTCACGTTATGTGGTAAAGAATTATAAGGGGACGGCGTCAGAAGTGGATCTGAGCAATCCGAGTTATAGTTTGGCGGCGAGGTGACGGCGTCACGGACAAGAACCTGATGCCGTCAGCTTGTAAAATCTATATATACTTTTCTAATTTTCATTCATTAGTGTGCAACTTTTGGGAAAAACCCTAGCTCGTATTCTACAGTATTTTTAAGGGTTTTTCACCCTTGAAACCTTGATGTTTAATTAAAGATAAGTCTTCTTTCAAATCAATCAATATGTCTATGTGTTGTTTGATTATATCTTACGCTTGTCTTTCAATTAACATGCTAGGCTAGGTTTTTATTGTGTTTGCTTAGATCTAATGAAACCTAGCTATTGATTATATGTTGTTGGTTTGCTTGTGATTATTGTGGTTGGGTGAAGTCGATGTTAGGCTTAAGAAAACTGGCTAACCTCCTATACGGTAACTTGCTTGAACGTCTTAAGAAACATGAATCGGATGTGTACTACGATTATTTGGTTGTATTTAATGCATGAGCGAATTCTAATGATCCCATGTTAGGAGCTTAAATCGGCTCGACATAGGAGTGAAGTAGGAGCTTATAGAGTTAGGGAAGATCGTACACGGCCCTACGAATGGTTTAAAGGAATACAACCCGTCATCCACATAATCACAACAAACCAATTAACATATAAAAGATAGCTAGGGAGTAAGGAAATCTAAGTAAACACATATTTCTCATTTATAAGTTTCACAACCACTTTAATTTTCTTGTTATTTAATTTTATTTGCAAAAGTAGATATTTGGGTTAGTTGGCTAGCAACTAATTCCGCCCACTCCTTCCAAAACCGAGATTTTTACTTGCTTTCATAAAATATAAAAATACAAAAAGAATCATCCCTCAACCCTTAGACCTAGTTAGAGTAGCTTTTCAAGCCTAACGACACTATTCCCCGAGAGAACGATCAATCCACCGGTACTTGCCACTTCACTATACTACATCGGTCAGGTACACTGCTTGGTGGGGGTTGTAAGCTTCTCAAGATCCCTTGAGAGGTAAAACCTAAGTGCATAGGTTGCAAAACCCACGCATCAAGTTTTTGGCGCCGCTGCCGGGGAATAGTTATTGTTTAGGTTGAAAATTTTATTTTTACTTAGGTCTACTCATTAGAATCCTTTCTAGTGAGATTTTTATTTTTATTTTTCTAGGATTTCTTTAGTCTATCTTTTTCTTCGTGTTTTTGTTCGTAACCATTACCATCCGCCATCATGAAAGGTTGTAACATCTTTGATCCCATCAACCCACCTCAACCAAACAACCCACCCCAACCAAACCAACCTCCTAGAGCCCGCACTTTAGGAGAATACTCCCGTCCTAGCCACCAAGGCTATCAAAACACCATTGAGCTCACCCAAGGAGCCAATGTGTCTCCCTTGCGATCCAACACCATCCGGTTGGTGCAAAGCGGATGTGCATTCCATGGACTTCGTTCCGAAGATCCAAATCAATATCTCAAAGACTTTCTTAAAATCGTGGACTCCATAGACCTTAATGTTGAAACTCGAGAGACTACCCGATTACGTCTCTTCCAATTCTCTCTGCGAGACCAAGCTAGTCAGTGTCTAGAACGTCTACCTTCAGGATCCATCACCTCTTGGGATAATCTCACCACTCGCTTCCTAGCTCAATTTTTCCTACCGGGAAGAACCACAAAGCTAAGGAATGACATCTTGGCGTTCCAACAATGTCAAGGAGAAACCGTCTACGAGGCATGGACTCGATTCAAGGACTTACTCCAAAAAGTCCCTCATCATGGCATAGACCTTTGGCTCCAAGTCCAAATTTTCTATGACCATATCAATATCCCTACGAGGCAAACCATTGACCAAGCGGCCGGTGGCAAGCTACGTGATCTAAGTGCGGAATAATCATGGGAACTCCTAGAAGATCTCGCTCTGTATGACAACGAAAGTTGGAATGACCCCCGTGATTTGAATAAAACGGTCAAGGCAATATCTTTGCCTTTGAATAATTCAAGCATTTCCGACCGTACGATCATGGAACTTGAGGACCAAGTCAAGTATCTAATGAAATCCTACGAAGCTCCTAAACCTTCAAGCCAAGTGAACAAAATCACTTCCTCATGCGAGTATTGTAGTGGTCCCCACGACACTCGAGATTGCATGGAACTCCCCGAACAAGCTTTTGTGGACTACGCATCCTCGCGTAATGACGGAGCAGGAGAGAAGTGGTACACTTTCAAACCCGAGCCAAACCCTTACGGTGATTCCTACAACCCCTCTTGGAAAAATCACCCAAACTTTAGGTGGAAACAAAACCCAAACACGCCCCAAAACAATTCTTCCAATCCACCTAATCGTTTCCAACCAAACGGTTCATCCTCAAACCGTACTTTCAATAACAATCCCTCCAATAATTATGGTAGTACCAATAACCTCGAGGGAATGATGTCTAGGTTTATGGCATCTCAAGAAGCTCGTATGGCTAAGTTCGAATCCGAATTTAATCAACAACAAGTGGAGATGACCAATAAGATAGACAACTTATTGAAAGCATTCAACAACCAAGGGGTGCCATCACCAAATAAGGACGCTAGAAACACAAGTAGCGGACCCCAAATCAAGGACCCCTCATCCTCCAGACATGTTCATTTTTTTAACGTTGTCATTATTAAGCCAATCACTAAAAATGAAGTAGATAGTGAGCGTAAGGAGGAAGTTAAGAAAGTTGAGGAGAGTAAGAAAAGGGAAGTAGNTGAAAGCATTCAACAACCAAGGGGTGCCATCACCAAATAAGGACGCTAGAAACACAAGTAGCGGACCCCAAATCAAGGACCCCTCATCCTCCAGACATGTTCATTTTTTTAACGTTGTCATTATTAAGCCAATCACTAAAAATGAAGTAGATAGTGAGCGTAAGGAGGAAGTTAAGAAAGTTGAGGAGAGTAAGAAAAGGGAAGTAGAAGAAGTAGATGCTGGAGAGAACTACTTCGATAGGTTACCCACTAAGGAAGAACGTGCATACCATAAAGATCTATTCGATGACCCTGAGACACCATACTTCCTAGGTAACCCAATCATCAAAATAGGTGACCCTTCCAACATCAATCTACCATGCAACATAGGTCACTTGCATGTTTGGAAAGCTTACATAGATCTTAAGTCTCCCATAAACATCATGACTAGAGCCCACTACAATCTAATAATGAAAAAGCAACTGGGACTTAGGAAATTTCCTAGCACGGGATGGATAAGCAACTTTTTAGGTACAGTTAGGGGACTACATGTCTACATAGGAAATTTCACTTACGTCACCGACTTCGTGATTGTTGAGGATATTCGTCCGGTAGTTGATTCATGCTTAACTCAAGTAGTTTTTGGAAAGCCGTTTGTTGAGGCCTCTAAATTGAATTATGACCCATCTCTAGGGATAGTTAGGTTCAAAGACGAGACCGATGATGTAGCTTACCAAATGCCATATAAGATAGAGCAATACCGACTCTTGTCAAACACCGAGAAGGAACAAAAGCAAGCCGTCTACTATAGGAAAGATGAGGATAGAAGTAGAGGAGTGGACTATGTTATGAGTAGGATATTTGGTTTCTACAAGGAATGCTTGCAACTAGGTCCGAAATATAAGACTAAACCCGAGGATGACCTTGAGACCGTGACCAACAACGAAGTCACGTGATAGAGAGTGACTTTGAGTCTAGCTACAAGACTCGTTAATAAAGAAAAACACTTCTTGGGAGGCAACCCAAGCTTTATTTGTTTTGTGTGTTTGTTTGTTTGAATTTATTTGTGTCCATATGCATGTTTTATTTTTATCATTATTGATTCATGTTTCAAATTAAAATTGCGAAAATGCTTTATTTTGTGTTTAACTTCGTCTTAACTACATATAAAGGTATTTTGCAAAAGATAAGTGTAAGGGAAATCTAAATTTGTTTATAAGAACGAATTGGAACATGAATTGTAATAATATAAAATAAACATGCATATTAGTATTTGTTAGAGTCAAATGCTTGTATCGAGTCACAATGAAATTTTGCAGGATTCCAGGAGTTAAGGTATTTGTTTTTCCAGAAATTTTCCGGAAACTAAACATAAGAATTCTGTCAGATCAATTCTGACGGCCTCAGCCTTTGAATTTCAGAAAATGTTTTAAAATTTAGTTTTTCTGCCGCATTATAAAAATTACTGCACCTCTAATTCCAGGAATCTGCAAAGTTTTCATTCCACAAGCATTATATCCTTATATAGATTTTGCCGCCGATTTTACACGAGGTTTGCCTAGTTTGTTTTCTCAGGTTTAACAAGTTATTTTGGACAAGAAGGTGAACATGGAATCAAGTTCATGACATCAAACTTTTGGAGTCGCTTTGAGCTTGGAGCTTTTACATCTTCTTGGAAGAAGATCTAACCATGTTACCATACGATCCACATCAAGAATCAGGGGAGTATTTGTTTCATCTTTCATTTTCATTACTTTTACATCTTTATATGAACATTGGGGACAATGTTCGGTTTAAGTGTAAGGGGGGTAAATGAAGACACCTTAGAAAATGCTATTACGCTTGATTTTTGTTTTGTTTAATGGTAGATGTGTAATAAAACCGAGAGAAATATTTGTTAGGGCAATTTTAGCGCCAAATTTAAAATTTTTTACAACATATAGGAGTGAAACTTTAGTCTTAATAAGCGTCTCATGGATAGGGAATTGTATGACTAGCACAAAAACCGTACCACTCAAAAATTTTCCCCCAAATATGTGAGGTTCACCCCTAGAATTGTTAGGAAAAGCATTCATTGTTGGTGCTTGTGTGTGTACCGGTAGTTTATAGATTCTAGAACTTGCGTTAGTGACCATCCCAAATCCACAAGTGAGACTACATTCGTGTAGTTAGATTTACTACATGATAAGAGGCATTAGGATAACCCATGTTTTACACCCGTATTATAATTACATTGACTTCATTGGTCAAGTAATTCTCCCACACCTTAGCGTTGTACTCATTTTTAGTACACGATACCCCTAGTACACCCCTCAGAGCCTATCTTTTCGTTTCTAACTTTAAGCATTTTACTTAAAGGAAGAATTTGTTTACAATCCACCCCAAATGTACACCCAAATCGCCTTAGCCTACCTTGTATGCACTCATCTTTAGTGCATTATTGTGACAACATTTGTTTAAACCCTTAGTTAATTGTCTAATTGATTACATGGTTGCTAAGTCGAGTCATATCCTTGTACATATTGTTTTGGGACGATTGGGACTCATGGGTAAAGTACTAATGTAATGGAGTAATGGGGAAGAAGTCAATTATTACCCCCATATGTGCGTTAATATTTTAAAGTACTCCAAGTTTTTCAATTATCTTAATTCGAGTCATTAGAATAGTTTATTGTAAAGCATGTAAAAGTTCAAGTGTAAGGGGAGAACCGAGGCCCCTATGATGTATTATTTTGGATGGTAGGGCAAGAGTGTATGAAAAAAAATAAAAATAAAAAAAAAACAAAAAAAAAATTGGAAAAAGAAAAGTAGAAAAAAACATACGGACTACCATCCCATTTCATTTTATCTTTATTTATGTTTTTGTTATTTTATTATTAGCTTAAGTCGAGTCGAGTCTTGGCTTAGCAACGCCACTTTGTGCATGTATTTGATCAAGATAATAGCTCGCCACCATTAAAATACCCTTTATTTCAACCAAACCGTGTTATCATATCCCTACACCTAACATTATAACCATTTGTAAAGCCCTGTTTGATAGTTTATCTTAGGTGCTTACGCCTAGTGGAGGAGGTTTTTGATCCTTTCCCAAGCCTATGGTGATCTATTTGCTATGACAGGTAGTGAGTGATATTTCTTCCATTTCCATTTAGTTATATAGGTTTATAACACCCGAGAGATGAGAGTATCCAAACACTATTTGTGAGGTGCTAGTGTATGATTTCCGTGCTTATTATGACTAAGGTTGAATGACTATTTGTTGTAATTACTTTTATATTCGTGTTAAATGACCCCTAGCTCATATTTTGATTGGAATAAAAGCGCATTTGCTTGAGGACAAGCAAATCTCAAGTGTAATGGTATTTGATGAAGCGAAAAGTGTACCGCTTTTAGGTGGTCATTTAAGCCCTAATCCGTAATTATTTGATCAAATATTGCCCTAAATCGTTCCTTTTGTCATTTTAGGTACTTTGGAGAGGAAATCTGGAAAAGAAGCTATTTTGGACGTTTTTGGAGCATAAAAGTGAAGAAAACGACAAAGTCTCAAAATATGCTGGAAACAGTACCTGACGGCGTCACGTTCTGCTGTGTGAAGGTGTCACGCTTTGACAAAGAGATGGATACGAAGTTTACACGAGACGCCCCAGAGAGTTTTTATGACGGCGTCACG
Organism: Artemisia annua; assembly: GCA_014162995.1. Taxonomy (NCBI): domain Eukaryota; kingdom Viridiplantae; phylum Streptophyta; class Magnoliopsida; order Asterales; family Asteraceae; genus Artemisia; species Artemisia annua. The sequence goes on from LBNU01011109.1 coordinate 89,477, forward strand.
CTTTGTGACGCCTAGGCCGTCACGTTATGTGGTAAAGGGAGACTGCTTGGAAGAATTATAATGGGACGGCGTCAGAAGTGGATCTGAGCAACCCGAATTATAGTTTGGCGGCGAGGTGACAGCGTCACGCACTAGAACGTGACACCGTCAGCTTGTAAAAACTATATATACTTTTCTAATTTTCATTCATTAGTGTGCAACTTTTGGGAAAAACCCTAGCTCGTATTCTACAGTATTTTTAAGGGTTTTTCACCCTTGAAACCTTGATGTTTAATTAAAGATAAGTCTTCTTTCAAATCAATCAATATTTCTATGGGTTGTTTGATTATATCTTACGCTTGTCTTTCAATTAACATGCTAGGCTAGGTCTTTATTGTGTTTGCTTAGATCTAATGAAACCTAGCTATTGATTATATGTTGTTGGTTTGCTTGTGATTATTGTGGTTGGGTGAAGTGGATGTTAGGCTTAAGAAAACTGACTAACCTCCTATACGGTAACTTGCTTGAACGTCTTAAGAAACATGAATCGGATGTGTACTACGATTATTTGGTTGTATTTAATGCATGAGCGAATTCCAATGATCCCATGTTAGGAGCTTAAATCGGCTCGACATAGGAGTGAAGTAGGAGTTTATAGAGTTAGGGAAGATCGTACATGACCCTACGAATGGTTTAAAGGAATACAACCCGTCATCCACATAATCACAACAAACCAATTAACATATAAAAGATAGCTAGGGAGTAAGGAAATCTAAGTAAACACATATTTCTCATTTATAAGTTTCACAACCTTTAATTTTCTTGTTATTTAATTTTATTTGCAAAAGTAGATATTTGGGTTAGTTGGCTAGCAACTAATTCCGCCCACTCCTTCCAAAACCGAGATTTTTACTTGCTTTCATAAAATATAAAAATACAAAAAGAATCATCCCTCAACCCTTAGACCTAGTTAGAGCAGCTTTTCAACCAAGGCAACCACAATTACAGGTAGTTTAGTCACATCAATTAAAGTTATAAGGATCATAACCTAGTTACATAGACTTCTACTAGTTTTAAGCAATAAACGAGTTTTTATCGACAAGCACCCAATCCAATAACAAAGCAAACACATCGACAAAATCGTAAAAACTAATAAAACTTCATAAACATGGCTAACACCTAAGGGTGTTAGCCCATAATCTCAGCAAAAGATAAACTATACATAAAAATTAAACATAAGAAATCCATAGACAAATTTATTATGCTAACCGAATGTTACACATCGTTAAGATCATGAGATGTTCTTCATCGATCTTCAAGGATGGAAGGAGGAGGTGTTAGGGACGATTTTGGGGTGTCCCCAACTGATAATAAGTGATGCCAAAGTCGTTCTAGGGCTTTGGTATTTATAGGATTAAGCAAGAGTAGCCTCCAAGGTTTACCAAAAATAACCTGCTGCAGTTCCGACCCCGATACGGCGCATCCATAAACCTTATGCACCGCATATCCTTCATAAACAGATATGTTTCCTTTTTCTCTTCGCGTGGCCACTTTAATAACGTAAAACGGAGTCTGGATGAAGATTTTATGACTAAAACAGTGAAGCATACTCTAAAGTTGTTACGTAAACGTTATTTCTTCATTTGGCTTCAATTCTTCACTTGGTTTCTCGGTTGAGGCTCATATACGGCGTATCTCAAGGATTAGATACGCTGTACTCAATGTAATCCCGTCTTGGTCTTCAAATAGCTAGGGCTTCTATACGGCGTATCCTAAGAATCCGATACGTTGTATTCTTCAAATATCTCTTGTTCTTCAAATCGACCAAGTTTCATATACGGCGTATTCTAAAAGATGGATACGCCGTATTCATCAAAGTCAGGCAAGGTCTTTAAATCTTCTAAGTATATGGATACGACGTATCTAATTAGCATTGATACGCCGTATTGAGTGTCTGATCAGTAGGCTTTCTTTAATATCTTCGTTTTAGCTCCAAAACACGTCTTTTTCCATAACTTTCTCCAATTGCTTTATAATAACTGAGATTTACAAAAGTAAGTGATTAAGTATTAAATCTTATATAAAGTAATATAAAACAAGCAATATACATAGGATAAATGATGCTAATAATATGTCGTTATTTGATGTCATCAAATATCTCCCCACTTGAACTTTACTTGTCCTCAAGTAAACCTCAAATTAAACTTATGAAAATGTATCCTAAATAGTTGTCTAGGATTTTTATAGTTAAGCATTCATTCGTTCAATCTCAATTACACACCCAAACACCTCACGAAATAGGAAAATGAAATCACTCAAATCACTAACTAATCTATGTGGTAACATTTTAGTAATTCGCTCAATTGCTCGGTCGTGATGAGTATTCTATCATAAGCTTGGCAAGGATACACATCTCCACCACTAAAACTAAGGAGTATGATGAGGTGAAAAGTGTACCCGTTTTAGGGGGTCATTTAAGCCCTAATTAGGGTTAATATGATCAAATATTGCCTTAAATCGTTCCTTTTGTCATTTTAGGTACTTTTGAGAAGAATTCTGGAAAACACATCATTTTGGATGTTTTTGGAGCATAAAGTGAAGAAAATGACAAAGTCTCAAAAGAATGCTGGAAATCCTTCCTGACGGCGTCAGAGTCACAAGGTGACGCCGTCAGCCAACCAAGACAAAGGAGTGGATTCTTAGTATACGTGACGCCCTAAGAAGAAAATGTGAAAATAACACCTGACGCCGTCAGGTGTTATGGATCCTAGGCCGTAAGGTGTTAAGTTAAAGAGAGACGGCCCAGAGCAATTTTGTACGTGACGGCGTCAGAAGTAGATCTAGGCCATCCGAGAACCCTAGAGGCGGCGAGCTGACAGCGTCAGAACCTATAACCTGACGCCATCAGAGTGTATTTTCTATATATACTTTTCTATTTTTCGTTCATTAGTGTGCAACTTTTTGGGAACAAACCCTAGACATATTTGTCAGCTTTTTCAAGGGTTTTTCACCCTTGATTCTTCCATGTTCAATTAAAGATAAGTCTCCCTTCAAATTAATCAATATGTCTATGTGTTGGTTAATTATATCTTATGCATGTCTTTCAATTAACATGCTAGGCTAGATTTATCTTGTGTTTGCTTAGATCTAATGAAACCTAACTATTGATTATTGGTTGTTGGTGTGTTATTAATTGTATTGTATGATTGTTTATCGATGTTAGGCTTAAGAAAACTGGCTAACCTCCTATACGGTAACTTGCTTGAACATCTTAAGAAACATGAACCAATGCATACTAGGTTATTATGGTTGTATTTAATGCATGAGCGAATTCTAATGATCCCGTGTTAGGAGCTTCTTAGCCGGCTCGATATAGGAGTGAAGTAGGAGCTTATAGAGTTGGGGAAGTACGTACGCCACCCCACGAATGGTATTAAGGAATACACCCATCATCCACGCAATTAATACACACTAACCAACCGGTAAAAGATAATTAGGGAGTAAGGAAATCAAAGTAAACACACTTGTCTCCATATAAGTTTCACAACCTTTTATTTTCTTGTTATTTTATTTTATTTGCAATAGTAGTTTTTGGGTTAGTTGGCTAGCAACTAATTCCACCCACTCCTTCAAACCCGAGATTTTACTTGCTTTCATAAAATATAAAAAATACAAAAATAATCTTCCCTCACCCTTAGACCTAATTAGAGTAGCTTTTCATACCTAACGAACACTATTTCCTGTGGAGAACGATCAATCCCCCGTACTTACCACTACACTATACTACATCGGTCAGGTACACTGCCTGGTGGGGTTGTAAGCCTCTTGAGATCCCTCGAGAGGTAAAACCTGTTGTAAGGTTGCAAAACCACGCATCAAGTTTTTGGCGCCGTTGCCGGGGAATAGTTATTGTTTAGGTTGAATTTTTATTTTATTAGGTCTACTCACTAGATTCCTTTCTAGTGAGATTTTTATTTTTTTTCTAGGTTTTTCTTTAGTCTATCTTATTTCTTCGTGTTTTTGTTCGTAACCATTACCATCCGACATCATGGAAGGTGGTAATAACCNATGATCTCACCACTCGTTTCCTTGCTCAGTTTTTCCCACCGGGAAGAACTACCAAGCTAAGGAATGATATCTTGATATTCCAACAACGTCAAGGTGAAACCCTCTACGAGGCATGGATTCGATTCAAGGACTTACTCCAAAAGGTCCCTCACCATGGCGTGGATCCTTGGTTACAGATCCAATGATTTTATGACGGCGTAAATCATCATACTAGAAGAGCCATAGATTACGCTACTAATGGAAGACTGAGTAGGCTCAGCGTCGATAAGTGCTGGGAAGTCATTGAGGACTTAGCACGGTACGATGAGGAAGAATGGATGGACTCAACGTTCTCGGAAGAAGGGATTTTAAATTGCATGAGTGCAACCCAAGATCAGTTGTTTGAAAACATAAAAAGGCATATTGAGAAACTTATGAAAGCCGAGGCACCTTTGGTTGAGGGAAATACCAATGAGGATGTAAACACGATTGGTAGACATGCGTTCCCTCACTCCTCGCGACAAGATGAGTTCGAAGGGATTGCCTTGGCTACATGTTTCCCAAGACGTTCAAGCACGTTACCATAAAGGAGGTTGGCCAGTTTTCTTGAGCCTAACATTGATGGAACAATCATCCCAACAAACAACAACACATCAATTAACCAATAATTAATAGTTAGGTTTCATTAGATCTAAGCAAACACAAGAGAATTTAGCCAAGCATGTTAATTGAAAGACAAGCAAAAGAGATAATCAACCAACACATAGACATATTGATTGAATTAAAGTGAAGACTTATCTTTAATTAAGCATGAGGGTTCCAAGGGTTGGAAACCCTAAAAATTACAGAAAATTCGTCTAGGGTTTGGTGCCAAAAGTTCTCCACAACCCTAAAAAGTACAGAAAATTCGTCTAGGGTTTGGTGCCAAAAGTTCTCCACAAAGTTCCACACTTTAATGAATGAAAAATAGAAAACTATATATAGATTTTACACTCTGACGGCGTCAGGTTGTCAGCTCGCCGCCATTAGGTTTCTCGGATGGCCTAGATCCACTTCTGACGCCATCACTCTCTATTCCTCTCTGGGCCGTCACTCTTTAAATCATAACCTGACGGCCTACATCTTCTAACACCTGACGGCGTCAGGTGTTAATTTCCAAAATCTTTCTGGCCCGTCATTTGATAATTGGTTTCCACTCTTTTGTCAAGGCTTGCTGACGGCGTCACCTTGTGACTCTGACGCCGTCAGGTTGTAATTTCTGCTTCTTTTGAGACTTTGTCGTTTTCTTCACTTTTATGCTCCAAATACGTCCAAATATGCATGTTTTCCAGAATTCCTCTTAAAAGTACCTAAAATGACAAAAGGAACGATTTAGGGCAATATTTGATCACATTTATACGAATTAAGGCTTAAATGATCCCTTAAAAGCGTAACACTTTTCGTCTCATCATTCCCTCACCCTTAGACCTAATTAGAGTAGCTTTTCATACCTAACGAACACTATTCCCTGTGGAGAACGATCAATACCCCGTACTTACCGCTACACTATACTACATCGGTCAGGTACACTGCCTGGTGGGGTTGTAAGCCTCTTGTGATCCCTCGAGAGGTAAAACCTGTTGTAAGGTTGCAAAACCACGCATCAGAGTAACAAGTCTAAAGCGGTAAATTGGGTTTATAAGGCTTACGGGTTAAACCTAGCTTTGTTCAAACATCTCCTGCATAAACTTAGTAGATCGCTAGCGCGAGTCCTAGACGCCTCAAATAACGGATGGTCACTAGTGTGCTTCTTGGATCGCTGGCGCGTTATTTGCATAATGGATGGTCACCAAGTCACACACCAGATCGCTGGCGCGTTATTTGATTAATCTAACACTCGGATGGTCACTACCTTATTCACACATTTGACATTCTCACTTAGCCATCACCATATTCGGATGCTCGAAAGGTAACAACGAATACAACGATACGGTTGGGTAGGGATAACATTTAAGATATAAATTGGTGTAAAATAAAAAATAAACAAACAAATAGATTAAGTCCTAAATGTGGTTAATCACTTTCCCAACCATCCCATGAATAAGACTCATATCATTGACTAACTCACGCTTTGACACTTGAAACTCACACTTTGGGTAGACACGAATTAGACTCAATAAAATCTTAAACAAAGAATAATCCTTAGTTGGCATTCCCATAACGGCCAACTCCCTTGCAATCCATATATATAGTACAACAAATAGTGGCCATATAAACCACTTACATAACTTTACATCGTTGGTTTAACAAAATTCCAACTTTCTTCTTTCTTTTTCTTTTCTTATTTTTCTCTTTATTTTCCATTTTTTTTAATCACTAACTAATGGTGTAAAATTTCACCACTTCACCATCACAAAAAATCTTCATAACTTCAGATATAAAAAATAATAGTGAAAGTAGTAAACACACGAAAAATAAACTAAAAATTATACAATATGTACTTTCACTCCAATTGCATTGTTTAATTTCCCGACCTAACCATAGATAATTATTATGCACGCGAACACAGGAAACGCGGGGAAACACACTTTTGCCTAAAGCAACTAACCACGAACTTTAATCTACAGGGTAGGCTAAGGTGTAGAGGTGTAACGAAACATTTAACATAGGTGTAAGAAACGAAAGGAATGGCTCTGAGGATTTTTCTAGTGGTATCTTACTCTAAAAATGAGAGTAAACAAAAGGGTTTATACTGGGGTTAACTAACCAGTGTAGTTAGTTAATGACACAAAACATATATTAGGCTTTTTGGGTGTAATCCTAGAAATTTAACAAGTTAGACAAGTCACTCTAATTATATCAATAATACTAATTATGGTGGTCTCAAATAGTATACAAGCCAAGTTCTAAAGTTGACTACAAGTCACCGGCACACTCATATTTTTGTGGAATTTGGGTAAAATATTAGGAAACGGAATACGCTTAATTCTCACAATTTGGAAATAAGGGTTATGTGTGCGGTCATGCAACTTAGACTTAACAAAAACCTGCTAGAAAAATTTTAAATTTAGGCATATTAAGTGCATATTAAGCATATTTTTGAGAAATAAGGACAAGTAAACGTTCTAATTCTCCATCCCCCCACTTAAGATAAACAACATCCTCGTTGTTTAATTTGAAATTAAAAATAGGAAATTAAAAGAATTAGAACGGAAAACTCCCCTGAGATTTGCTCGGTATGATTCTCCAATGTAAATATGTGAGAAAATGTAATTCGGGAGTTTGTCAAAACCTTCAATTGTCCAGACCTGTAAAAGTATAGAGACCACAGAAAAGAAACTCGAGAACATCTCATTAATCATTGGTTAGAAAATAAGTATACTTAAAATTATAGGCAGAGTGTCGATACGCCGTATCCATGGAATATTGGATACGCCGCATCAGCTGCCTATAGGAAATATTAAAGTGCACGTCAGGAGGTAATACGTTGTATCCACTAACAGTCACGAGCCTGACTCCACCCTAATTTCTGGATTGTCAATCTTCATTATTACCTGAGAGATAAACAACCAAGAAAAACTAGCAGTAACCGAGACACAATATACAAAACAATAAAAACTAAATAAATACTAAAAATAAAAAAAACGAAAAATATTTTTTTTGGGTCATAGAAGATCGATGCGCCGTATCCAACTGACAATGGATACGCCGTATACAACACAAGTTAATACGCCGTATCCAACAGACAATGCATGCGCCGTATTAGCTTCCTGCAACAATTTTTTATTAAATTTAAACACTAATCACACAAACTAAAAAAAATTGCCACAGATCATCAATACGCCGTATTCACAGACAAGAATACGCCGTATTGAAAACAGACAGATGTGCTGTATTCACAGACAAGAATACGCCGTATCTGTCTTTCTGAGACAGAAACACAGAACACACAAAATAAGCAAAAACAAACAAAACTGAGTAAACTAAAATACCAATAAATCAAATTGAAACAATCACTCCCCAGCAGCGGTGCCAAAAACTTGATGTGTTTTTTTTAGGTCTATAAAATTATACCAAGTTTTAAATTTATATTTTGCCGAACTAACCTATAGACTCTAAACACTAACGAGCAGTGTACCCGGTCAATGTAGATAGTTTCTAGGTAAGCAAGGGTCGTGCACTAGGAGCGAAGCTAAAGTGATCTATTGTTATTCTAATTGCTAAACTAACTAGAAAGTAGGTAAATATTTTTGGGGTTTTAGCCTGAGAGGCTAACACAATTTTTATGTGTTTTAACTAAACTAATGACAAGATAATAAATACTAAACTAAATACAAGCAAATTAAAGATAGATGAAGATCAGATAGGAAGAACGGGTGCCAAGTTTAATTCATCTTATAGTTATACATGCTTATGTCTACTTGTTTTAATTCATTCAATTGTTTTGTCGCCAATCCGATTATTAACCCTGTCATGATTAAATAACCTACCATCATGGTGGGAAAGAGGACATGATCATAGTAATCTATCTAGCATCAATACTAACTTATTGCTTTAAACCATCTAACCTAGTTCAGTATTAAACGCTACTAGTCCCATTAGGTTGTAGACACGTTCCGTTTATGCCAAACAATGATTCCTAATAGAGATTCGGGTTAACACGCATATAACTCAACCAAGGCAACCACAATTACAGGTAGTTAAGTCACATCAATTAAAGTTATAATTATCATAACCTAGTTACATAGACTTCTACAAGTTTTAAGCAATAAACGAGTTTTTATCGACAAGCACCCAATCCAATAACAAAGCAAACACATCGACAAAATCATAAAAACTATAAACATGGCTAACACCTAAGGGTGTTAGCCCATATTCTCAGCAAAAGATAAAGTATACATAAAAATTAAACATAAGATATCCATAGACAAATTTATTATGCTAACCGAATGATACACATCGTTAAGATCTTGAGATGTTCTTCATCGATCTTCAAGGATGGAAGGAGGAGGTGTTAGGGACGATTTTGGGGTGTCCCCCACTGATAATAGGTGATGCCAAAGTCGTTCTAGGGCTTTGGTATTTATAGGATTAAGCAAGAGTAGCCTCCAAAATTTACCAAAAATAACCTGCTGCAGTTCTGACCCCGATATGGCACATCCATAAACCTTATGTGCCGCATCTCCTTCATAAATAGATAGGTTTCCTTTTTCTCTTCGCGTGGCCGCTTGAATCACGTAAAACGGAGTCCTGATGAAGATTTTATGACCAAAACAGTGAAGCATCCTCTAAAGTTGTTACGTAAACGTTATTTCTTCATTTGGCTTCAATTCTTCACTTGGTTTCTCGGTTGAGGCTCATATACGGCGTATCTCAATGATTAGATACGCCGTACTCAATGTAATCCCGTCTTGGTCTTCAAATAGCTAGGGCTTCTATACGGCGTATCCTAAGAATCCTATACGTCGTATTCTTCAAATATCTCTTGTTCTTCAAATCGACCAAGTTTCATATACGACGTATTCTAAAAGATGGATACGCCGTATTCATCAAAGTCAGGCAAAGTCTTTAAATCTTCTAAGTATGTCTTTAAATCTTCTAAGTATATGGATATGACGTATCTAATTAGCATTGATACGCCGTATTGAGTGTCTGATCAGTAGGCTTTCTTTAATATCTTCGTTTTAGCTCCAAAACACGTCTTTTTCCATAACTTTCTCCAATTGCTTGATAATAACTGAGATTTACAAAAGTAAGTGATTAAGTATCAAATCTCATATAAAGTAATATAAAACAAGCAATATACATAGGATAAATGATGCTAATAATATGTCGTTATTTGATGTCATCAGTCTCAAACTGGGTTTACCAAAAACAAAACCCATCGGTTTCTAGCAAAGGTGGTCTTTGCACAGAGCACCCCTCAACATAGTTCTCTTGAGCCATGTATCTATACTCAACTTTACCAAAAATCTTTGTTAGGATTTTAGATTTTTTGGAAAAGAAGTTTTTGACATAAAATGACTTCTCGGGAAGGTTTTAATGCTCAAAAACTTGAGTATTCCACTCTGATACCAATTGTAGAACCCTAGAGGGGGTGAATACAGTTTTTTCGGCTTTTAGAATGTTTAAAACACTTTAAGCCTCGAAGACAACCAAGTGGTCTAAGTTAGAACAACCACAAACACAATCCCAACCACGAGTATATAAAGCATGTAAAGAGACACCACGATATATACTGGTTCGGGATAGGGGGTTTATACCATCCGTACGTCCAGTTGCGAATCCACGACACCGATACTATTACTCTAGTATAATCCTTTCGGTGGATTACAAANGGATTTTAGATTTTTTGGAAAAGAAGTTTTTGACATAAAATGACTTCTCGGGAAGGTTTTAATGCTCAAAAACTTGAGTATTCCACTCTGATACCAATTGTAGAACCCTAGAGGGGGTGAATACAGTTTTTTCGGCTTTTAGAATGTTTAAAACACTTTAAGCCTCGAAGACAACCAAGTGGTCTAAGTTAGAACAACCACAAACACAATCCCAACCACGAGTATATAAAGCATGTAAAGAGACACCACGATATATACTGGTTCGGGATAGGGGGTTTATACCATCCGTACGTCCAGTTGCGAATCCACGACACCGATACTATTACTCTAGTATAATCCTTTCGGTGGATTACAAACCGTTACAACTTCACTCCACCGATATGCACAAAGATCGGTGCTCACAAAAAAGAGCTACTCCCATCGGTATTCCGCCCTGGGAAACCACCCTAAAGAATCTCGTGATTCGACTTACCACTAAGACCACTAAGACATCCCACCGGAAGTATTAAACCCCAACTAGATCCTCAATGATCTAGGCTTGGTCACCAAGATATAAGACTTCGCTTACAAATAAATAAAAGAATGAATGTTTGTTTTATCAACCAAGCCCTAACCTAACCTAGAGACTCGATTGTAATAGAAAGGGTATAGATAAGAAGACCCTCGACACAATCACAAGAGTGGATTAGGTTCTTGTGATTCTTCCCTTGTAAGAGATGTGTTCTTTCAAAGATGATAAGTGATAGATTAAGAACACAAGATGTAGACTTAGAAGGTAGAGAGAAAAGAAATTAGAGAGAAAGAATGTTATCAAGGGGTGAGGAATACAAGAGGAAAAGTGGGATATTTATAGGCCAAAAGTTCCAACCAAGAAAAATATTTACGAGGCTGACGCGTTGGCTGGCACGTCGACGCGCCAGTGACGCGCCAGGAATCTGTAAATATTTTTCCGTGGGACTTTGGTCTTTAAATATCTGACCTTGCTAAACCCCCAATTGTACTTCACACATTGACATTATTCATTCTAAGGTTTACCAACTCAAATAGCCAATTTGGAAAATGTTTTTTGAAGTGTTTATGAGAAACCAATTATCAAAGATAGAAAGGTAGAAAAGATAATTGGGTAGGGGTAGAATAGGTATTCCTCACATGGCATAAAAGAAAGAGATATGCCATGGGATATTCCTCTAGAGGAAAGAGTAAGAGAATGAAGTTGGGTTAGAATGAACCAGGGTTGAGTTAGAAAAGTAACCATGGTTAGGTTGAGTGAGTTGGCATGGTTAGGGAGAAAAGAATATGCCAAGAATATTCCATTTCTTGGAGAAGAGGGTTAAGTGATGAGATGGGGTGAGATGGAATGAGTTGTTATGGTTGTGATGGGGAGATAAGAGAATATGCCAAAGTAATAAAGGATATGCCAAAGTACCAAAGGAATATTCTTTGGTTTGGAGAAGAAGTGTGTAGGGAAAGAATGGTAAGTATGTGAGTTGGATAAAGGTTGGATAGATATGATGTGTGTAAGGAATAAGTTAAGAGGATGGGATGTGTGTAAGGAATAAGTAAGAGTGAGATGTGATGGGGAGCCTTGTGTGTGTAGAGAAGAGATGGTTGTGCGAGTAGTGTGTGTATTTTGAAAATAAAGTGGTTTGGGATGTGATGTGTGTAGAGGTGTAAGGAACATGTAAGAAGTGTAAGTGTGTGATGGAAGGATTTTGAGTAGTGTGTGTGTATGTGTGTGTGTATATGAGAGTGTATGTGTGTGTGTATGTATGTATGTGTGGGTGTATGTGTTGTGTATAAGAGAGGTGTATGGGAAATGTATAAAGTGGATGGAATATTGTAAGGAGGAATATTGTGTGGGAGTTTGTGAATGTTGTGTGGGAGTTTTGGGAGACAAAAGGTACATGGTGTAAGATGTGTAAGGGAATATTTAGAGGATGTTGGGGATAAGATTTGGGAAGGATTTTGGGAGGATTGGAGGTTTTGTTTTATGTGAAAGGTAATTAAGAAAAAGATTAAGAGATAATCAAATTGTCATTAAGAAGAAAAGATTTAGGCAATTATGATTATAAGTTCAGAAAATCAAAGGTTACTTATAATCTCAAGTAACTCAACGTCGAGAATCCATAATCTCATAACTCGTGACTTTCCACGACTCGACGTACTCAACTAACACCTTGGTACAAATAAGCCAAGTGCTTTGCCTTGATGTAAAGTATAACCCATGCAGGAAAGGATGCGTTTACGCAAGGTGACCTTTGACTTAGTTTGACCAATAAGGGAGTAAACCCGTTACATGATTAGAGAAGACGTAAGCACGGGTTATGAGCATATGAATGCTTTCACTTGATGTTACGTGAAATAAATAAGCTCTCTAAGTTTAGAAAAGCCTTGGCTAGAGGCGTTTTGATAAAAAGCTTGATTTGGCATTTTGTCAAAAACGAGAGGTCGTGATTTTAAATCCCTCTAAGTCTAAAACCCGTTTTGAGTTTTCCTAATGAAGCACATAACATATTCATACTTGTATTGAAAGATTTACATTTGTCAGGTAAGGGGAAAGCCGACTTTCAAAGTTTGTCCCGCTCAAGACAGTGCGAGGTGCAGATCTTGAGACGGGAGAAATTTGGCTAACGTTTGTTATTTTATGTGTTTCAAAGGTTTATTTGTCATCATTAAAACACAAGGATATCTCGATAATGTTGCCTCAACAGGCTTGATCATTCTTCATAGAGATGAAATCAGCTAACTGAGCAGATCTTTATTCAACTGTGAGAGATCTATCAACAAGTAGTTGAATGGCTTTGGCTTTGACTTCTGGATTTTTGCTAATCATGTACTCTATTTCTTCTTCACTTGGTTGATATGCAAGTGTAGGATCATTCACCATCTGATCATTTTGAAGTCTTTGAGCCTCCATAAAGCTTGCAACATCATCTTCTGCTTTCTTCCTTGCAAGTTCATCTTCTTGAGCCTTTCTTGCTACTTCTTCATCAAAATCTATCTGAGCAGCAACCCTAGTTTTCACTTTCCTTTGTTGAGAAGCCTCTTCTGAAATAATAGGAGCTTTGCCTTTCTCCTTTCTTTTCTTCTCATATTCTTCTTCTTCAGCAGTACCTTCTTCTTGTGCACTAGCAGTACCTTCCAATGTTTGTAGTGCTTGTTGAGAAGGAACTGGTAGGCTTGTAGCAGTGTCATGAGTATCTTTGAGAGCATCCAATTCAATGATTTCTGTGTCTTCTTATTGAAGAATCTCCTATGTATCATGTTGTTGTATCTCTTCTGTCTGCTGTTGTTGATCTTCAATATCCATGTCAACATTACCTTCTTCTTCTTCAAAGTTCAATTTCCTCCCCTCAGTTTCTGAATTTGTTTTCCTCCCCTGTTTGGAAGAATCTTCATGATGCGTAGGGATTGCTTACGCACTACGTTTTACCTCTCGAGGGATCTCGAGAAGCTTACAATCCCCACCAGGCAGTGTACCTGACCGATGTAGTATAGTGTAGTGGCAAGTACCGGGGGATTGATCGTTCTCTCACAGGGAATAGTGTTCGTTAGGTTAAAGACTACTCTAATTAGGGTCTAAGGGTGAAGGATGATTCTTTTTGTACTTTTATGTTTTTTAGAAAGCAGTAAAATCTCGTTTTTGAAGGAGTGGGTGGAATTAGTTGCTAGTCAACTAACCCAAGTTATCT
>LBNU01011109.1:106927-127548 GCA_014162995.1 Artemisia annua
ACTAGGCCAAAAACTCTCTGGCCCGTCATGAGTAACTTCCAATTTCTTCACTTCAGTTGTTCCTGACGTCGTCACGTTGAAGCTTGTGACGCCGTCACCTTCTGTGCACTTTAGGGTCTTTTGAGATTTTGTTGTTTTCCGCACTTTTTCACTCCGAAAACGCCCGAAAATGCTTCTTTTGTGATTTTCTCCTCAAAAGTACCTAAAATGAGAAAAGAAACGACTTTGGGTGAAATCCGATCAAATAATATACGAATTAGGACTCAAACTGACCCCTAAAAACGTAACATTTTTCGTCTCATCACTTCACCTGAATCATCATCTGACTCTTTGTCTTATGGGGAAGATGAAGAAGAATCTACAATCTGTGTTCTTCTCTTGCCTTTTAGCTGCTTGACCTCTTCTTGCAGCTTCTTGATTTCGACAAGGAGAGCTGTTTTGTCCTTGTTATGTTGCCTCTTTGTCTTAGCCAAATCTTCCTCCAATTTAGCCACTTTTTTAGTCAACTTGGTACATATTTTCATCAATTCTTTTAGTTGCACACTGCCCTCAGCACTTCTAACTGTGTTACCTGTTGAGAGAGGTGCACCATGGAGCATTGGTTCTGTTTCTTCTCTAGTTGGACTAGATAGTACTCCAAAACCACCACTGCTTGTACCTAATCCAAATGGTTCAGGTACATTTAGTGTTGTCATAGGAGGAGCTGGCTGTTTGTTCCTCCTCCTATAGGTGTGAGTAACTGTTGGTGTATGGGAGGTTGATGGAACAATGATGGGTGTATGTTGGGGCTCAGTTGGGTTTGCTGACCCTTCACCCTGTACCTGTGTTAGAAAAAGAAGCATAGCATCTGATAAAGGCTTTTCTTCCCCTGTCCACCCATGTGTTTTCATAGTCTTATTTAGAAAAACTTTTTGTTGTAAACAAGAAGTGGGAAAAGTCCTTTTGTGGGGAAGCAAAATGCTTTGTCTTGCTTTTAAAATAAGTTGGACAAACCTTGGGTACATTAAAAATTTAGTTTGAGAGTCTTCAATTTTCACCATGCTATCAAAAATCAATTTAGAAAAATTATATTTTTGATGTTTTGAAATACACACAAGAGCAATAGCAATATTGCTACTGAATTGCTACCATGCTGATCTTTTTGGGCTTAAAGAGTGAAGAAGTGTATGAATCAGAAATCTCCATTGGGGTGAAAAACATCCTTTGTTAAAAGTTAGTTTACCATTTGAAACATCATACCCCAATTTTGAAATGCCATCTAAAATTTCTGTGTTGGCCATATCTATGGTACTATTAGAGTCATCTAATCGAAGATGCCTTCTCAAAGACTTCTCGATAACATAGAATAATTGACCATCCACAGTTGCACTAAGTGCAGGGATTGGTGTATCCTCATCATCATCCTCAAGTGTTATGGCTTTAGCAGTAAGCCAAAACTGATTGAGTTGTAGGGAATAGAGAGTGGGACTTAAAGTTAAGGCATACCTTAGGTAGGAATGGTTGAGATAATCAATTATTTGCCAAAACTTTGGTCCATCCTTCTCCCCTGTTTTCTCCAAGAAAGCAACTTCGTTGTGTTGATCAGCAAATCTTAGTTAGCCATTTGTAAAAATGATTGCGAGTAAAATAATGAATGGATGTATGTGAATTGAAGAATGGTGATAGCCAATTGAGTTTCTGAGTTTATACTGTTACGGTTTGAGTGTTATGCGCAAGTAAGAATTATCTTTTTAGAAAGAATTTATCTTTGGTAAAAGAATATTGTAAATATATAAAGAGATAATTCGCATTTATTCAACCCTATAATCATGGTAACAAAACGGTTTTTACCTAACGGCTATAATTAAAAATAAGTTACTGACACAACAGTTGTAACGACTAGATCAGCAGTACAAACTTTACACTATCAGTACTAACTTTGAACTAGCAGTACAAACTTTTCCAAAAATTTTCAAGAGCAGTACAAACATAAAATAGGTTTAAAGTACACTGCTCAAACATACTTTTTAGCAAACTAACAGCTATCAACGGATTTGATTAGTCTTTACCATTAGCCGTTTGCTATGGACTAACCAACCCTTAATGTGAAATATGGTGAGTTGATAACCATATTGTTTTTGGTAAACTATCAACCATAAACGGATTTGTTAAGTCTTTACCAAGAGCCGTTTGCTTTGGACTAGTTGGTTATTATGTGGTTTAGACATGGTGAACCAATGACCATTTGTTTTGTGATCAGCATCACACTTTTTCAATCCAAAGCACACCATATCTAATGCAAGTTAAGACTTCTTTATTAGCTTGCAAATCTTAGTCTAAAACTAAGAAAAATATACACAAAGCATTTTCCATTGTATCACATTAAAACAAGACTAACAATGCTCAATGACAAAAGCAACTAAACTTTTGGAGCCCAAGCCATTACTGACTTGATTCTACCTCTTTCATCAATGAAAGTATGTTTCTTTAAAATCATAGATGCTTTGTCACCTTAAATTGGTCTCCAAACCCATTGTGCTGTAGCTTTTATACCATTTCCCTTATTACCCTTAACAGCTTGTTTTTGCCTATCAATAGAAACTTTTGGCCTAACAGTGGAAACTTTTGGCTTAACAGTTTCTACTATAGGTACCCATTTTTGATTATGCCTAGCTGTTTTATTGAAAAAGGACTTGTTAACTATTTGAGCTTGCTTATTATTTCAAAAAATTGGTTTTGCTCTTGTAACAGTTGGTCTTTGATACACAGTCTTATTTGGTCTAGCAGTACAAAATTGTTTTGTACAAGAATTTAACATAACTGCTCTGGGTATCATATTAACATTAGAGTGAGTTTGATTTGAAACATAATTGTTCACTCTAGCTTGTTTGTTCCCATATACCCTTGTATCTCTTGAAGTCACCTTTTTCCATAGGTTATTATCACAATATGCAGCAAAGTGATCAAAACTACCACATACAAAACAAGTTTTGTTTTGCAGAACAAAATCACTACCTAGTTGTTGAGATTTCATATTATTCCAATTTCTTTGGTTACCTCTAGGCTGTGACCTGTACATCTCTGCATATCTAACATTATTCCTAACTAGTTTTACTCTTTCTTGTTTGACCACCTTAGGAACATCATGAATCTCTACCTTAACCTTAGGCTTGGTTGCAAGAACAAACTTGATAGGGTTTGTTTCATTTGTACTTTTAGGCAACTCATCAACCTTGGTTTCACTAGTGCTCTCTTGTGCCTTAGGACCATAACCTGGAAATTCAGGTTCCTTAAATTCATCTAAACCAGTATGAGCTAAGTCAATACCTGGTGGCACAAACATACCTCTATGGGGAGGTGCAACATCATTGTATCCTAATCTTGATTTAGCTTTTTGAACTAGTTGAGATTCAATTATCTTTTGTACACCTTTAGATGTGTACTCAAATGTGTCTACACTCAAATGAATATTTTCCTTTTGCTCTTTCAATTTTGCTAAATCTTCCTTAAGCACACAGATTACAACATCCTTGTTTTCTAGGTCTCTTTTTAAACCAGCAATATCATCAGTTAAGATAGCCTCATTTTGTCTATAGAAAGCAAGTTGTTATTCTACTACACCTAAACCTCTTTTACGATTTTGCAAATAATAGTAGGTTTCATTAAGCTCAACTCTTTGCCTATCATATTTAGCCTTAAGTTCTTCTAATTCTTTTAAAGCAGAGCAAGATTTAGAATAACCATTAACATATACCTTAGAGTCAGAGAAGGCCATCAGTGCAACTTCATTGTTAGCTTCCTCTTCTTCCATAAAGCCCCAATCAAAAGCAGCTCCATCAATAGCTAACATAGCCTTAGAAGAAGGCTCTTGCACAGTCACTTCCTTTAGGTTACTCTTCTTGTAACCATCCCTGTGTTGTTGCCTTGGACCTCTGCATTCTTTGGCAAAATGTCCTTTCTTTCCACAGTTTTAGCACTCCACCTTGGACTTGTCATAGCCAGCAACATCTCCTGAGTTAAGAGTGATTTCCTTACCAGTACTTTGAAAATACCTCTTAGCTCTTATGCTTATCAAAGCTAACTGCCACTTTAGATCCATTGCTTCTAAATCATCATCATCATCATGTATTTGAAGCAAGTCTTCATTGTAGAGATTGGCATCATCAGCTTTGCTAGCTACAAAGGCATAGATGGTAACATCACTTAAGCCAGTATAGCTAAGTTGTGAACTAGCTGTACCAACTTTGGTGATTGCAGTACTAACTTTAGGGTTAGCAGTACAAACATAAATGAGATCATCTTCATCATCTGAACTGCAATCTTTTGTAGATGATAAAAAAGCCATGTTTCTAGATGTTGTGCTTGTATTCCCTGACTTTCTCACCTTTGGTTCAGCAATCTTGAGGTTGTTGTAGAGATCATCGAGAGTCATCTTCTCCAAATCAGGTTTGTGTTGATAAACAACCACATAAGTTTGCCATTCAGAAGGTAAACTGTTCAAAAACTTCATGTTAAGGTCTTCTTGAGGAATAGTAACCTTTAACACAGCCAGTTGGCTTACAATCTTCTGCAACCTGCTAAAGACATGATCAAGAGATTCATTGCTTGTGGCAGTGAAGTTCTTATAGTTTTGCTTTAGTAAGGTCTTTTGTGTCTTCTTGGTGGCTTCATTCCCACCAAATCTTTCAACAATGTCTTCAAAGAGAGCTTTGCATTTTCATAAGTACTAAAATTCAAAACTTGATCATTAGGCATAGCCATAAGCAAGAGATGCTTAGCCTTGAGGTCGTTCCTCCTTTTAGCTCTTTCATCATTGGTAATAGGTTCAACATTGTGCTGAATTGTCTTGGAGCCATCAGTATTTATAACTTCAGATGTAGAGGGCTTCCATGAATCACCATGCTGGATGATATCCCATAGTGCATAATCTTGCACCATGAAGTATTACACAATTCTGAGCCTCCAAAGATCATACTCATTCTGCTTGAGTATGGGTAGTTTGGCTGTTGTTGAGGATGATTGAGTAGTCTCCATGTCCATCTTCTTGCAAGTAAAACAAGAACTTTATCTTTTGGATCTTCTAATTCAAAGTATCAGAACTTGGCTCTGATACCACTTGTGAGGATCTGTTTAACACCTTACTTTGTATTGGTGATACTTTGAGTGTATGCTAACTAGCAAGCGGAATTAACTAGGTAACATTTAGAAGATTTGATGTGTTTAAATGTAATAGTAAACAATGAACAAAGTAATGAACAAAATACTTCAATATTATTGCTAATACGAGTGATCAAGAATATCACTAGGGTTTACAATCTTGAAGCTAACACTGTAAAACGTATGGAAGAGTTATATCAAAACCCTAATCTAGAATCTCCTTTTATGGACGCAAGGAGTCCTTTACAAGTAATGAATAACCTAAACATATAGGATATACACAAAATCTTTGCTATACTTATCACATTACACATTTATCTTATTCTGCTAAAAACATAAGTAGTACAAACTATGTATAACTAACAGTACTAACTAACTTTGTAATGTTAGTGTATTCTTCATCTGTTAGAACTTTGTCTTCACTCTTGTTTGTACTAATGCAGATAATTCCCAACACTTTTGACATCAATCAAATTTCCCTGACTAAGGTGAGTTCATAGCCTTACTTTTAAATGTTTTGTAGAAACTAGAAGGGGGGGGGGGTTGAATAGTTTCACCGTTTCATTTTAGTTGTTAAAACGTTTCGCCGTTTTTAGGTCCGATTTATATTCTTTTGCAAACTTGTTGAATTCTACTTGTTATGTGGTATCAATTTAACTAGTAACATGCATAAACAAACAAGTAAAGTATAGAGTAAGGAAAGAACACAACCAAAGAGACGCGACGATTTATAGTGGTTCGGCACGAAGCTCACTCTTCGTCCTACTCCACTCCCCGAGTACCACACTCGAGAGTTATCAATCACTATATCAACACACTCCTTCAGGCGGAGCAATCCGTATACATGCTTACACAAGGCTTAACGACACTAAGCATAATGTCGAGTTCTAATCGTAGCTAGAACCAATCTACTCCAAGGCCCAGGTGGCCACACGAACAAACACTCTTGTCCATCTTGAATCTTCAACCGATCCAAGTCTTCACATATTTGGCACACTTGGTTCTTCACCCAAACCAAGCCTTCACACTTTGACACTCTTGGTTCTTCACCCAAACCAAGAGTTCACACAATAGACATACTTGGTTTTTCACCCGAACCAAGACTACACACATGACTCACTTGGATCATCACCCGATCCAAGTCTTTACATAATAACTTGACAAGATCCTATCCTACACACTAGGACATCATTTTCCTCACACCAATACATGAACTAATCTAGTTACAACACTTCTTGTATCTACATCACCATCCAAGTTCACACAAATATCCCCTCCTCGACTCACACACAAGTCGGATAACAATGACAATATTTACAAAACCTATCACCGTAACACTTGTAACATTTATGTGTGGACACCTATAACATCTCGAGACTTCGTTGATGTCGAGAGTTCTTCTCTTGCACTTGACGGAAGAGGAAATCACTTATAAACATATACCGACATGTTATAGTGATCAAAGACTCAAGGGGAAAATAAAAACAGAAAGTTTTGTGTGTGAAAAACCTTATTTTCTGAAGTGTAACAGTTCAGTATTTATAGGCGACAGGACAGACCAGACGGTCCTGTAAATAGGCGACGGTCCTTTATCACTACCGGACCGTCGACCCCTTTAAGGGACCGTCCAGACAAAAACGCTCCCTTTTTGTCCTGACGTGGTGAAAACTTATCTGGTGAAGTTTCATCTATTTTGGGGGGAAAATTAGCTGTTACACATTTGAATTTGAATATATTTTCTTAATAAAACATTTCTTTAAAAACGCAAAAATACTTTTGTGAAAACGTTTTGTTAAACTTAAAAATGTAAGTTTATAAGAAAATAAAGACATCTTTGATCACCAAACCAATGACGGTATAATGTTTGTTCATACCTGAAGTGATGTTGTAGAAGCTACGTAGAAGTAACGAGTTTCCTCGATTAAAAACTTATTAACCGTAACTTTACGTAACATGTCTTTATATTTTGTAATTATCAAAACACAAGAAGATCGAATAATGCGAATAACGTTTTTGACATTATTTGTATTAACAATCTCCCCCTTTTTGATGATTACAAAATAAAAACTCATTTTAGGTAAAATTATGCGTTGATAAATTTTTAATGAGTTTTCCCGTTACTTCTCCCCCTTTTTGTAGAATCAAAAAGGTGTCGTTGTTGTTGGGGAGAGTAGACACGAGCATCCTTAAAAGGGCATCGTCATTGTTGACGGAATACAAGCTCCCCCTAGCTAAGTGCTACCCCTTAATGAGGGCACCGGGGAATCGAGCTATGGTGATGTGCTACAAAACAAGTTAGGAGCAAAGAACATGCATATATCTATATTATATATAACAGGAGGCGTTACACGTATAATGCCACCTCATTGCCCAGTCATTGCCATGTAATTCATTATCAGCCATGTCATCACATAGTGGCCATGTAAGCAATTTTTTTAATTAATTTCATATTTTACTAATTAATTTCGTTTTTTTTCTTCCCAAAAAACACCTGCATGGATTCGAACTCAAGACCATGCAGATGTTATGTGGTATGTTTACCACTGAACCACCACAATTTTTTGGTTAGGCTCTGTAAACCTACAACTAATATCCTTGTGCAATTAATATCTATTCCTTAATGTTTTAAATTTATATACGGTTTTTAATTCATTGATCAGTGAAAACCCTAATATCATTCATATCAAATCTTTTTCTCAGAATCGTAATATCAATGATACGGTTTACATAGTTCTTTTTAAATCATGCAAATGATATTGTTTGTTTTGACGTACATTGATTCTTTTTTATTCTTTTATTCACATGGATACAGTTTGAGAGGGAGTTTGGTTCACTGCAAGATTTTGATCACGCTTCACATCAGGTACCTTTTTATTGTTTAGGCAACCCTAATATTGTATGTCGCCCAGCAAAGCACAAATCATGTACACACATTATCTCTATTGGTCATTCTAATTGTGAAAATCGATCATGTTTCACATAAGGTCCATTGTCTTGATTTTGGATGAGTAGGTGTTTTGTACACTCCTTCAATTCAATCAGGTAATATTTTTCTCATGTTTTGGTTATAAAATTTAGTATATAAAAAAAAGAAGAATTAGCATTAAGATTTATGGTTAATCATTAAACTCATGCCTAATGTAATTCAAAACCCTACCATTTATCTATCAATATAGATTACAAACTTAACCCTAAATCACTGTTACAAATTGTATTTTCTTCACAAAGTTAATCGTATCAAAATGCAAACGTTTTCCGGCAACAAGGGTTAAAAAATTGGTTACCAGAAATCACCCAATACTCCAAGTAGCAGTTTCAACAACTCACCAGGTTTGACTCTTTGTTTTTTCTTATATAATTTGATTCAATTTTGTCTTTTAATGTTTAAACTGATTTTTATTCGGCTGCTTGGTAGCACACAATTTAGGTACTCATTTATATTCTTGTGCTAAGTCGTTTGCATATTGATTTATGTTTGTGTTAAAATAACAAGTGAGTCAATAACCTCATTAGTTTGTCTTTGCTATTGGCATTGTCAGCTCTATGACACCACACACAATTTCCAGGGTAAACTTCACACATTAACGATCTCTAATGTTGTCCCATGGTAAACCAAACCCATTAAAAGGAGCGAGGAGATGGAAGGATCTCCATCTCCTCATCTTGCTGTTGTACTCGGGTTTCGTATTATATTATTAGGTAAGCGGAGCATGTGTTCAAGGCCCATTTACAATTGATGTAATTTATTCATGAGGACCATGATTATGATATCATGAAAAGCTCAAATCAAGAACTCTTTATAATCGTATATGGAAGTTGCAAGAATCTGCATATAAATTTTGATAAAGTGATTTTCATTTATATATTATAAATTTCCTGCTTACCAATATGATTGTTTCTGATTATCAGTTGGTTAGGGAACTTTTGTTGGTTAGTTTTGTCTTGATGCTTATAACCACATCTGTGCGCAGTATATACATCCTCATGAACATCAAAAACTGTCACAGGTTGTTAAGCTGCAGCTATTATACTACCAGTTGTCAAGTCTTTGATTGGGCCTTTTTTGGTTTTCCTTTCTTCCATTGTTAACGAGTAAGAAAATACGTATGTGGGAGGGTGTGTTAACATGAAAGAAGGGCTTAATGATCATATTTTCTAGCCCAATTTTAACTACTACTTTATGATATGTTTTTTTTCCACGTATGCAGGTACATGCAATCTCTATCTTTGAAGCTTCTGACGCGATTAGAAAAGGAAAGTCGAGAAATTGTTGTTCTCACGACTCACATATTTGGGTATTCACTGTTTATAAATGAATAAAACTAATAAGACCTGGCTGATTTATTTTTGAGACGCTACCCAACCTTATACTGCTTCCACATACACTATTCTCAGCCGTTGCTGCATATTATGAGTACAATTAGACATTTATGTTTTTTTGCATATACATTTCTTTATATAAGCTGTTACAGTTCCTGTTTTTTTACATTTTTGGGAAAGAGCTTGCTGGATTGTTTTATTTAATGTGTTATTATATTTATGAAGCCTAAGTGTATCTGCTATGAAGTAGAATTAGAATTTAACAATGGGCAATAAACTTTTTTTTAAGAAGATGTAATGAACAAAGTTTTGACATGTTTATAATAGCAAATGCACCGGTGTGATTTGGCTAATGGTGAAATCCACGAATTCTCAAGAATTGATAAGCATTGTGCCATAAATCGTTTCCCCTTGAGATTACTAATCAAGCTTCTATCCCAAAGGTATGTAAGCCTCTAAGACTATAATATTATGGAACCAATCTGAGAGTTATTTAAGGGAGTGTTTAAGATTAAGTACAATTTTTTTTATGTGTATGTCTTTAAATACCCTGTTGCTATAGTCCCTTATTGTTAAAAATGAGGCCAATGTGATGCTTAATCATCCTTTTCATTGTCGTTTTTGCTGTTGCAGCTATATTTTGGACTCTTGGTATTTGTTGGGTATGTGGTGGTTGATGCTCAGGTGATCATCGAGAAGGCTCACTTTGAAGATTTGGATTACCTCAAGAATGCAGTCGCACTTTTTACTGACTTCGGACTAAAGTTGGAAAAGGTGCACATGAGGAAGAGACTCAAGTTGAGAAAGTTTATGAGACAAAAAGCTCGGGTTATTATGGCGTCATTAAGGAAGCATTTCAAGATGCACACACTGGAAAAAAGGTTCAAGATATGGTTCCAACGCATTCCACTATGCAAGTGATTTACTTACCATTCTGTGATTCAACCGAGCAGCAGCTTCACTTGCTGATAGATGCTGATAACCGTGCTCATTTGTACCCTAAAACTCCTGAAGCTGCTGAGATCTTCCAACGTAAGTCTGGTGCAGGCGATGGATCGAAACCAGGGGGTGTTCACTTCTTTCTACTATCATTGTATATTTAAGCAGTTTTTGTTTCATCTTCTCTTGCAGGTCCACCTGGTGCTAATATGTTTATTTATCACATTCCTCAAGAATTTGACGATGAAGAGGTTGCAAATGCCTTCCAATCATTTGGAAGTGTTTTGAGTTCCAAGGTTTTCATTGACAAGGCAACTGGTGTTAGCAAGTGCTTCGGTATGGACTTCATTATGTTTGTTCCAAGTAGATATAGCTACATTCTGGTGTTGGCGTCACATGATGGACATGGCGGAGAAGGAGGCAACAAAAGGGAGTTTTCCTGCATTATTCTACTGCAAGGTATCAACCACTTATACGCTTACCTCCTATCTGTATCACGATTATAATTGAATATTTGCAGTTGTCATACACTTCCGGAGCATTGCAGAAAGCTAATGACTGTTCCACATATCATAAAAGAACACTTATCTTTGTTATGTTTTTAGTCGTTTCAGAAAAATCTTAAGTTCATAAGTTTACTAATTTTCTAACTTTCGTATACACTGTTGTTTCGTGATATTGATAGCACTCTCAATAATTACTGTACTTAAAAGAAAACCACTTCTCTGTCGTTTATTCTGTGTTTAGATGTGTCAAAATGGGCGGGTTGGGCAGATCCTTTAATGGGTCAACACAGGTTTGGATTAGAATAGGTAAATTCTGTGTGTGTGCTGAATCGGGTCAGGTTCCACCTTCTGAGTTTCTGACCCATTCGACCCGTTTGACATTTCTGACCCACTCCACCCGTTTATTTTTTAACTGTTTATTTTATTTTTCCCATTGATATAAAACATAACCTGAATTGGCTCATTCATATTGAAAATAACTTCCATTTGTGTTATACTTTTNTTTTTTTTTTTTTAAATTCAGCTGCAACTTAGTTAATGACTTACTTTTGTCTTGAACCAGTTGAAGGAATACATTGATGATGTTGAAGATTTTATTAACATCCAATTGGTATGTTTCCCTTCTTTATGACCAAACTATTTGCACTATGAAGTCATATCAATCAGTTATACCCATCTTCTGAGAAATGCTCACTTGACTTATAAACTTACCAAGATAGACCATTAACCCTCTC
Organism: Artemisia annua; assembly: GCA_014162995.1. Lineage (NCBI taxonomy): Eukaryota > Viridiplantae > Streptophyta > Magnoliopsida > Asterales > Asteraceae > Artemisia > Artemisia annua. Next base: position 118,563 of record LBNU01011109.1, read on the forward strand.
CAGATTTTAGTAAGACCGAGAAGGATTCTTCTATTAGCCTATTAGGGTCGAGTGGTTAATGTCAGGTGCTTGAATGTGCATTTTAATTGATCATTTGGACTTCATTATTTGGCAAACACTGATTCTGATTCTAATAAGATCTTTTCGGATACATATATAATCAATTACTTTTTGCCAAAAATAATGATTTTAGGAGTAGGTGGTAATTACAGATATTTATTATTTTCATCGCAATATAGCATACTTAATAAAATGAGTGACTGGAAAAAGGTGAATTATAGAGAAAAAAAATAACAAGGTGAATGATAGAGAAAAACGTCCAGTCATATAAGGTGAATGACTCTTAACAAATCGTGTACAGGTGAATGTGATTGATTGGAATACCCGAGCCTCTACATCAGGCAAAAAGCTTTTGGAATACACCGAATTTGCATAATGACAGGTTTTTTCTTTATATGCCCTTGAACTTCTGAGTTTTCATCTTCCATTAAGTTTTTAAGAATTATTTTTAGCAACAAATATGAGATCATTAAGAAATTCCAGAAAAGGAAGAAACAACTTCATTTAGCCTGTTGATTTGTTTGATTAAGCATGAACAACAACTCAGTTTCCAAGCACTAACTCACAAAGGCATCAAAATAACTTCCATCTTGCTCAGCGCTCTCCAGGTTTAAATTACATTGACAACTCTTTTAATTCTCATATCAAAGACACTGAACTTTAATTCTAGTATGAAAATTGTAATTTCTCAAGGCTCTTTTTCTAAGTTCAGTTTCAATAGGATGATTAGAAGGCATTTTGTTGTGACCATATACACTTTGCGTATTGAAAAAGTGTTTGTGGGTTGGCATAACCCAACCCACCCATTTTAAGAATCACATGTTCTGACCCAAACCTAATTTCACCCATGCCCGACCATGTTTTACCGGTCCCTTTGGAACTGTTACCCAACCTGTTCGACCCAACCATGTTGCTACCTTTAGGTACCAGATTTCCCCAAGTATTGAAAACTAATTCTGGTTAGTTTTGGCTCTAAAAATCAATCATTTGACTTTTAGAAATAGATCACTATGGTGGAGAATCATGTAGTGACCGAAGCTTGTTATATGTGCAGATGCATTCAACCCGAAGACATTGGGTATTTGAAGCTACTTCAAAGTTTGAGACACTGAGATTGTTTGTAAATATGTGAGCAACTCAAATGACCACTCAGTATTGGTGGCACTTTCAATACACTTTTAACATTTTTATTTACAGAGATTAACATGTTACACTATCTTATATAGTTGACTGCTTCGTTGTTTTCTTGCTGTGGCAAATACTTTTATCGTCACAAGTATTGTTGACTGTTTTTTTTAATTTACATGGTTTCTATTTGATTCTTTCATTTCTGTTTAAACACTACAAAAACTCTTATATACAGAATGAATGATACAGTCATGCCATGTTGAAAGTATTTGACAAAAATTTATAAATATAATAAAAAAACTTCACAGTAAGACTAACATACTAAAATTTAATAGTGTCACTTGAGGTTGAAAAAAATGTAAAAACCTTGGGACCATTCAATAGTGTCATTTAAGGTTAAAAAATTGAAAAAAATCGGAATAAAAACTAAAGCATCATAAGCAAGCATAGAGAATAAGACCAAACCAAAAAGGTTGTATAACCTTGAATTTATTAAAACATAAAAACTCTAAATGGCGAATCAAACCGGAAGGGAAGAGTGAGACTCTATTAGAATTGGAGAGGATAAATAAATTAAAAATTAATGTATTACTGTAATTATAAAGGGTAAAGAAGGAATAGCAAAAAACAGTTCAATTGAATTTAGTATCACTAACACGTGTCATCACATAAATTTTAGGCGTCTAATTAGATCTAGCTGTTTAGGTCTATATATCATTTTTCATACATTTTTATTTATAATGTTTCTTACATTATTCTATATGTAGCCTAACATTATAACGAACACTAAAAAGTCAAATGTTAACATTTCTATTTACAGAGATATGAGATTTTTTACTTTGCACACATATTATTTTTATGCCTTTAAGTCTGTTGTAATCAAATTTCTCAATGCAAGTAACTTTCTTCTATTTTTGCACTTTAAACCCAAGGTTTGTTCTTAATAGTTCCATTGTAATATGTCATTTGGTGATGTTATGACATACTTTAGTGGTGAAATAATTGAACGACGTCAAATACAATGATTAATCACGCGTAGTATTGGTGTTAAGAATACACAGGTCCATCGGCCATGAGATGATCGATTGATAGGCCAGTTGAGAATATCTCAGCTAAAATCGTTGGAAGCTCATAGTGTCTCATTCTTATAGAATCTCACTCTTATAAAAGTTTATTCCTTTTTCCTTACTTAAGGTTTTTATTCCTTTGCCCGGTCATTACCCGCATTATTTCGCTATAGTAAATTACATCAACGATAATTTCAAACAACGATAATTATACGCCAATAAAGAGGCTGGTGATTATTTATGCCATATTAATGGTTTAGGCAAACAAAGCTATTCCAAGTCATCTAAACGACAAACCAAAGTGATGGATGGATCCAGGAATCCAGATTTATTTGCTAGACTTGAAGCAGCTGAAACAAAATTGCAAGATATGAAGTCCAACATGGCAACTTTGGGAAAAGAAGCTGCATCAGTGATGGCTGCAGTTGAAGCTCAGTAGCAACAAATGACACTACAAAGACTTATTTCTATGGTTAAGTGAATTCCACATTTCATAGTTTGTTTATGTTGTCTGAAACACTTTTTTTTATAGATTGAATCAGAACGAGCTTATCACCAAAAGGTTGTTCAGATTCTTGATCATCTTGCAGGAGAGGTATGCTTTTGGGCCATTACCGTTTGATAGAAGATGTTTATTTTGGGCTTTATATTTTTGTTGATGATATACCATATGGTATTAGAGCGACAACGAAATATAATTTTAAAAGATCACTAACATCCCTACATGACTAAATAAAAATGTAAATTAAAAGTCATGCCCGCCCATCGGGCGGGCTTCGAAATCTAGTATGTATATATATATATATATATATATATATATATATATATATATATATATATATATATATATATATATATATATATATATATATATATATATATATATATATATATATATATATATATATATATATATATATGAAAGTAATCAGAAATCATAATGAATATGTGTGTGAAATTAATTATATAGAGCATGAATCAGATAAAAGATTGCAGGTAGAATCTAAATTTTAGCACTACAAGGGACGGTCCCGTAAACAGGGGGACGGTCCCTTAATGATAAAGGACCGCCATTCCTTTAAAGGACCGCCACCAGTAAGTTCCCTGGTTGGCAGATGTGTTGTAATTTAGACAACTTCTCATTTTTAAGGTTGAGTAATTTAAGTCCATTTTATTGTTTAACTTTGACTAATATCACAACATATTATCATAATTTAAAACATAAACATTCATTCATTTCATGCAAGAAACATACAACGATAATCATAATGATTTCATAACTAACACATCATTAGGCAAGGCTAAAGCAACATTAGACTACAACAAAGTTCATCTACTACTACAACAAGTCATCTCCCATTGCATGCTTGGTCCAAAACATAACATCCACTTGATTATTCTTGAACTAGACATTTTAGAAACATCTAGTTAGATGGTGGAGTGGATGACAGCGAGGATGAGGGTGGAGCCGAAGGTGGTGCCGATGGTGGCATGGATGCAAGGGAAGTTGGTTGCACATTTAGTTAAGCAATGAGATACTCAATGTGACCAAACATAGTGTGTAGTCCATCTCGAAGAGAGTGGATGAGATGAAAGTTACGGTAACAACAAGCGCACCCCACCGTGTGGTTGTTGACAAAGTAGTAGGGAAGTGAATTTCCAAGAGTTGGAGATGATGGTGGTGTGGAAGGATAATTTTAGGCATTTTGTTTGATAGTGATAGGGAGGTTGAAGGAGATCTTTCTTTGTAGTTGACATGGTAGTGGAAGAGGAGGCCATTGTAGGTGATGTGGAAGAGATGAATGGTTGTTGTGGTAAGGTTGAGGATGATGAGTAAGGCTTAAATAATCAAGCTTAGTTATGATTTGGTGATGCGTGGTTTTGTAACCTTACAACAGGTTTTACCTCTCGAGGGATCTCAAGAGGCTTACAACCCCACCAGGCAGTGTACCTGGCCGATGTAGTATAGGATAGTGGTAAGTACGGAGGATTGATCGTTCTCTCACAGGGAATAGTGTTCGTTAGGATAGAAAAACTACTCTAATAGGTCTAAAGGTGGAAGGAAGATTCTTTTTGTATTTTTATATTTTTTAAAAAGCAAGTAAAATCTCGGTTTTTAGAGGAAGGGCGGAATTAGTTGCTAGTCAACTAACCCAAGTTTACTACTTATGCAAATTAAAATAAAATAAATATCTAAACTATTGTGGTTGTGAAAACAATATGGAGAAAGTTGTGTTTACTTAGATTTCATTACTCCCTAACTATCTTTTACCAGTTAATAGATATGTATGTTACTTGTGTGGATGAAGGGTGTATTCCTAATAACTCATGGAGTGGCATACATATCTCTCCAATTCTATGAGCTCTTATCTCGCCCTATGCCATGCACGGCACAACCATAGGGGTTGTAAACAGTGGCTCATGCGTTAAATACTACCTTAATAGCCTAGTATGCCTTGGCTACATGTTTCCCAAGACGTTCAAGCACGTTACCATAAAGGAGGTTGGCCAGTTTTCTTGAGCCTAACATTGATGGAACAATCATCCCAACAAACAACAACACACACCAATCAACCAATAATTAATAGTTAGGTTTCATTAGATCTAAGCAAACACTAGAGAATTTAGCTACACATGTTAATTAAAAGACAAGCAAAAGAGATAATCAACCAACACATAGACATATTGATTGAATTAAAGTGAAGACTTATCTTTAATTAAGCATGAGGGTTCCATGGGTTGGAAACCCTAAAAGTACAGAAAATTCGTCTTTAGGGTTTGACCTAAAAGTTCTCCACAAAGTTCCACCCTAATGAATGAAAATTAGAAAACTATATATAGATTTTACACTCTGACGGCGTCAGGTTATAAGGGCTGACGCCGTCAGCTCGCCGCCATTAGGTTTCTTGGATGGCCTAGATCCACTTCTGACGCCGTCACCTTATATAACCTTCTGGGCCGTCACTCTTTAATTTATAACCTGACGGCCTATATTTCCTAACACCTGACGGCATCAGGTGTTAAATCCCAAATTTCTTCTGGCCCGTCATTTGAAAATTGGATTCCACTCTTTTGTCAAGACTTTCTGACGGCGTCACCTTATGACTTCTGACGCCGTCAGGTTGTAAATCTTCATCTTTTGAGACTTTGTCATTTTCTTCACTTTTATGCTCCAAAAACGTCTGAATATGCATGTTTTCCAGAATTCCTCTCAAAAGTACCTAAAATGACAAAAGGAACGATTTAGGGCAATATTTGATCACATTTATACGAATTAGGGCTTAAATGACCCCCCAAAAGCGTAACACTTTTCGTCTCATCAAATACCCTTACACTTGTGTTGGGACATAAAGATCAAAGTACTGCCGGACAATCAAAGTGCTGCTGAAGTATTAAAGTCAAAGTACTGCTATTGATCAAAGTACTGCTCGTTGATAAGTCAAAGTACTGCTTGAACATAAAGACTGAAGATATTAGATTAGAATATTATGTAATCTAGAATATTCTATAGTTAGGGATTGTATACTTGTCGTTCTAGTATTGTAACCGACTAGGGTTTTCCTTGTGCCTATAAAAGGATCCCTAAGTCATTATTAGAAACAAGAGTTTTAGAGATATAGAAAAGCTAAAGTTCGATACAAGCTTTAGTTAGGGTTGTTTGTGTTGTGAATCTGTATAAGTTAACAGGTTCAAAGGTTAATATAAAATTTGAAGTTGTTTTAATTCTTCTTAGCTTTGTTAAGTAATTCCGCATACTTAATAGAGTAATTCAGTGTTTCATTGTTAGTAGATTAGGATTTATTCAAGGCTACTAAACCCTTAACAAGCTATATAATAGTTTGGTCAGAGTATATCGATCCAACAAGTGGTATCAGAGCTTGTGTGGAAACTCTGATTAAGAAGAAACCCTAAACCCTAATCCAAATTGTTTTTCTTAATACACTTTTCAAGATGTCTCAACCTGAACCTACACCTATGCCATCCATCACCACTGTTAGAATTCCCATAGTCAAGAAGGGTGAGTATGATCTCTGGAGCATGAAGATGAGACAGTACATTGCTATCACTGACTCTGCACTTTGGGATATCATTGTCAATGGCAATCAAGTTATAGAAGAACCTGAAGTTGTTCCTGGACAGCCTAAACCACCTCAGCAACAACTCTCTGCAACTGTAAAGAGGAATCAAGACAAAGCTCTCAACATACTGCTGTCTGCTATCCCTGATGGTCATCTGTTGAAGTTTCATAATGCTAAGGATGCTAAACAACTGTGGGCTGCTATCAAAACAAGGTTTGGAGGTAATGATGCTTCCAAGAAGATGCACAGAAGTTTATTAAAACAGCAGTTTGAAACTTTTGCTGTTGGAGAAAGAGAAGGACTTGATGCTGCCTATGAGAGATTTCAAAATCTTCTCAGTATGCTGGAGATTCATGGTGTAGAAATCTCTACTGAAGATGCTAATTTGAAGTTCCTAAGGAGTTTGCCATCTATTTGGCATGTGATTGCTACTATGATCAGAGGTCAACCTGACTTGGCTACTATGGACTTTGATGATCTATACAACAATCTGAAGGTGTATGAGCATGAGATGAATGGTAAAACAGGCTCATCAACCAACAGTATTGCTTTTGTGTCTCCTGCCAAGACAAGCAGTACTTCCACTAAAAGTACTGCTTATCCAGTTCAAAGTACTGTTGCTGATGTTTACTCAACTGTGTCTACTACCACTTCACAACTCTCAAACAACATCAATTGTGATGATGTTGTGTGCTCATTCTTTGCTCAACAAGCCACTTTACCTGTTACCTATGAAGAAGACCTACTGCAGATTGAAGAAGATGATCTAGAAGAAATTGACATCAGATGGCAAGTTGCTATGATTACTGCTAGGATCAAGAAGTTCATGAAGAAAACAGGAAGAGGGATTGATTTCAAGGCCAAACAAGGAATTGCATTTGACAAGTCTAAGATTGAATGCTTTAACTGTCAAAAGACTGGTCACTTTGCAAGGGAATGTAAGTTTGCCAAGTATCAAGCAAACAGGATGATAGAGAAACCCAAGGTTGAACTCAAGGAGCTTCCTGAACCTAAACCAAAAGCATTTGTGGCTCAAGAAAACTTATCAGAGGTTGACTGGAGTGCTGAATTTGATGATGAACCAGTTACTCTCTCTATGGTTGCAATGGAGGAATATGATTGGAGCACAGCTTTTGATGAGGAACCAGGATGTACTGCTTTGGATTCCACTGATGATCTTGGAGGCTTTGACTGGAGCATGGAGAATGAAGATGCACCTGTCCTGTTGGCTTTGGTTGCTACTGCACCTACTTCATCTACTGCTACTGAGGTATGCTCTAAGTGCAATAATGTGTATCAAAAGGTACTTAGTGATTATGTGTCTGAAAGAGATAAACATAATAAAGCTAGGTCTGAAGTCTTAGGTTATCAATTGACCTTAGAGTCCTTAGAAGCTAAAATAATTACACATGAAAATAATGAAGTAGCTTGGGCTGAAAAATATCAACAACAGGACTATCAGTTAAAGTTAAGTGAATGGAAGTTAGGATGTAAGGTGTCTGAGTTAGAAAAGATGACTAAGGAAAGAGATGATTTGTTAGAAAAGCTTAAAAGTTGGAAAGAAGCTGGTCTTACACATGTTAGTTTCTGTGAAAAACAAAGAAGAACAAACATTAAAACAGGACTAGGTTATGGTGTTGAGTATAGTAGTTCAGAAGAGAACCCAACTAGTGATAAGGAACAAGAAAGTTCAGAGGAAATCTCAACTAGTGAATTTAAAACTTGCTCAGAAGAAAACAGATCTAGTAGTGAGGAACCCATAAGCCCAACACCTCCTGAATTTAAGAAACATGAGGGGTATCATGCAGTTCCTCATGCTGTTGGAAGTTTTCAACCACCTAGGAAAGATGTTTCTTGTTATGGATTAGACAATATAGAGTTTAGGAATAAACTTAAGGGTCAATCTAATCCAGGTTCATCTGAAGTCAAAGTTGAGATTCTTAAGAATCATGGGAATACTAGGGGATCAGGGAATAATGTTAATAATAAGAGTTTCTCTAAACCTTTTTCAAAACCAGCAGTATTTTCTCACCTTAATCAAAGGACTGCTAGTTACTCAGCAGTTCCTTCAAAGAATGCTTTCCAAAATACTGCTGACTTTAGAAACTCTTCTCATTATTCACCTAGAAGTCACAATGGTCTTGGGTATACTCCTCAAAGATCAGGATTTGGGTCAATGAATCAAAAATTATGCTTTGTTTGTTATAGTCCTAATCACTTGATAAAAGATTGTAACTTACATTCAAATTACTTAAGTCAGTACCCAAAGACCAATACTGTTCAACATAGGCCAACAGTGACTAAACCAGGTTCGCCCAAACCAGTTTGGAACTATTCTAGAAGGGTAAACCATAGTAATTTTGCAACATCATATAGGTACCCTCAACAGAAAAGAACTTTTTCCAAACAACCAGTACCTTCAGGTCAGTCTTTTCAAGGTACTGGTAAACCAAAAACAGTTCATAACCAAAAGACTGTTAGGAAACCTTCAACATATCAAGGTACTGCTAATGGAAGATCAGATGCTATAAAACGAGCTCCTGGCCTTGATACAAATTTTTCTAAATCAAACAGACCTTACAATAGAGTACCTATACCACAGACCAAAACTACAAAAGTTAAAACTATGTGGGTCAAAAAGGGAAGTACTGC
>LBNU01011111.1:0-15375 GCA_014162995.1 Artemisia annua
ATCAGCCTAGTTGAGACAAAAATGCTTGCGTATTTTGTCTCTGTTACATAAGTCTATTTTGGGCTAAGGACAATAGTGCTTTCTGAGGTTCAGATATGACACCATCCTGAACTCAAGCCATTCAGGGAAAGTTTGACTTTACAAGGATACTAACACTCTTTGCAACTTCAAACGTTTCCCGCCTTGTCCCGCCCATTCTTCAGGCTTCATGTCTTTTTTCTTCAGTCTTTAACTTTTGTTGCTTCAGTGAGGAGTAACTTGGTATTCAGTGAGCTATTGTCATCACTCACTGAATCCATCACCCTCTTCTTTGGCTTAGGTGCCACTCACTGAGAATCCGCCTCACTGAATGGAAAGCTTTTCTTCTTAAGCTTGTCCCAAGCATCCTGAAGATGACTCACTGAGTGACTGTACACTCAGTGACATGATTACGTTTAAGGGAATCCAACACTTAGGTTATTTTATGTTCAAATCCTAGTTAGAGGAAGCTTGGGGAAATTCAGTGACCCAACAGTCTCCCCCTATTTGGATATAAAATTGGCTTAAGTGTTCTATAAGTCAGTGTGAGTGAGCAAGGGTCTTCTTCTCACACTAAGAGTATCTAAGTAATATTAGGACACTGATTAAACATAAACTTCAATTTTCATTAATCACTATTACATTCCTAAAATAACAAAAGATACATAAAAAATGGTGTTGTTGCAGATTCATATTTTCAGCCTGTAACCAAGAGCTTCAAGCTTTGCTTTCTTTGACCCCAGCTCATGTTTATCAGGATGCTCTTCAATCTTAGCTTTCAGGTCCAGGCAGAACCTCATATTCTCAGCACTCTTTATTGGTGAAGCCATCATGAAGTACATAAGCATTGCCTTTACTCCAGCCTTGTCAATGTCTGACCATCTTTGGAAGGAAGGGTTGCCAAATTCATCAGTGAAACAAAGTCCTCTTTCAGGTTGTTCGAGCACCAAGTTATTCACGAATTTGACTCCTTCAGGAAGAGATCTATTGCAGTCTAGGCCAGGGACCTTGATCTCANAATTCACATATCTTTTAGATCTTTGTAATTAACTTGGTCTTCTTTTTTTTTCTTTTCTTAATTTAGTTATCATACGCAGGTACCATGAAAATCACACAAGATCATCTAACCGACTTTTAAATGGAACCAAAGATTGGGATACCAACTATTTTCTTTGTTTCTTACATATTTAGGTAATTGTTATAGGTAAGCATATATATAGATATATGTATTATGTTAATGCATTTTCATATACAAGTAATTTATATGCATTTTCTATTGATGTAGCTCACATGTGCGAATTGATTCAAGAAAATATGCACGAGCATGTATGTAAAGCAACATTTAAATGGTTAAATAAGACTTTTTAGCGTGATTAGTTTATGTAAGCAGCTGCTTTCGAATGCTCTTTGAGAAATATTAGAATGAATTTATCGTGTGCAATTGAATTATTATTGAAAAGAAGAAGGTCCGCACATCGCAAAGTGTTTTCTTTTTCTATATGTAGAATCATTAGTGAGAAACCAATATTTACGCCCATTAAATGAGTTTGCCATAATAGCAAAATACGACATATTAAAAATATCACATTGAGTAATGAATAGAAACGAAAAAATACATAATTTTGACTTAAAGCCGTTTGTAAATTATAATATCAAATAAAAAAGTTGAGTTTTAAATATAAGCAAAGGAAAAAAGTGGTGGGACATTTACAACGACGAGTCCTTGGATTACTGGAGGATTCGTGGCAACTCAATGCGAGTCATGATGTTGGATGAACCAGCGCGCATGGTTTCTAAGAGGGGTAATCGCTACGTGACTGGCCCATCAGCGGCATAATCTATGGTCAATGATGAATCAAATAAATACCACTGGTTATGTAGATACTACGGTTTTTTATTTATTTATTTATTTGTTTTTTTTTCATCATTCGTTAATTTGCTTCTCAAACTCGCATGTTAGAGAACTAGTAATTAGAAGCAATATATGGTGAGGTGGCCGGTATTTGTTTTCATTTGTTCTGAATTAATTTTCGGTTTTTGGTGTGGGATTGTAAGTTTGAATATTAGGGTTTCCTGCATAATATAGATTGGAAATTCATATTTATATATCTTCATGTTCTTATTTTCTAACTAGTTAAAAACCCGTGTAATACACGGGCTGTATCAATATATTTTGTTCAGTATATCAAAAACGATCATAACCAACTTTCAGATTGAATTTGATTAAATCAAAAAAATACAATGTAAAAACTACGTACACCTCTGTCTAAAGTAATGAAACCGAATAACACTATATTTGAAGATACCCGACACCAGTTCATTAACAACTCAGTGTGGTCTTAGAATGAGACGCATATGAACTAAGTTTTGAACATGTTATTTGTGATATTGGTGAAATAATATCATGATCAAAATTGATCGCTATTTGTTTTATAGGAGTTTGAATCTCCGTAGAACCTTTGGCTAGGTGTAATAATGGATTGCTTTACCACCATAATCATGTTATCTATTGTATCAAAATCAGAAAAAATAAACTAAAGTGTCATTGAAGTCTATATCACTACAAGAAAAAAGGCGTATAGTGACAACACGATAATGGTCACTATTAGTAGATATTTGGTCACTAATCCGATTTAGTGACCATATCAAAATGGTCACTCGTCGTCACTAAAAATCGGTCACAAAAGGTAATAGTGATGACATTTGAATATGGTCACTAAATAGTGACCACTTAAAAGTGGTCATTAAAATTTGTGACCACCTATTTGGTCACTTATTATTGTCATTAAAGTGATAAGTGGTCACTATTTTAACCAGATTAGTGACAAAAATAGTGACCACTATTTTGACCAGATTAGTGACCAACATATGTAGTCACTAACCATGGTCTCGTAGACAACAAATTAGTGGTCTCCATCAAAAACCCAACTACCAACCAATATTGCGGATTTATAAATTAAATTACCAAATAAATCAAAATTCTTCTAAAAGCAAGAAAATCTATAATACTATAAGATTCAGTCCTTAAATTTAATGTGGAGTTATGATGATAGAGTTTTTAGAGTTAGAAACAAGTTGGAGTCGTTTAGTAGTACAAGATAGCTGATGCTCGGAATTCAATGCAGCCTCATAATAACTATACAATCATGAAAGGAGATGAAGTGCAAGGGTTGCCCGAATTGATCACATGGCATTTTTGTATGGAGGGGGGATCTGAATTTTCGCGGTGCCGGCAAGTAACCAAAAGGTCAATAATGAAAATACTGGTATCAACGGATCTTGTAATGATAAAGATGACGCTACGGGCAGAGAGAGTGAGTATGTTGGATCGGATTGAGATTTGGGCAGAACAGGGAAGCAAGTTTCTAATGGATATAAATCTTAGTTGACGATAATCAATCTACAATAAAATCACTTTTTAGTGTAAAAAAGGGTAAACCATTCCAATTTCGTTTTATATCAAATATTGCTCCATTTGACATTTGTCTGACATTTAAGTGTTGATTATAACGAAAAGTCGTTACGATAACTAGTTAAATTTGATTTGCAATTACTGGTATATAAGGAATTATTGTTTATCGAACACATATGTAAATCTAACAATTAGAGGCTTAAGTCTAGAGAAAATACCCTCTAGATACGCACGGCCGGGCTGTTGCCTTAGCTAATTTTGGTTAAATCTTGTATTATTATTTCTTGTGTTAAGTTTTGGCAACCAGCTGATATGTAAGTTGTAATGGGTTTACAGCCACACATCACTAGGTGGTTCAATGTGTTGATATATAATCAATTGTTTGAGTTAATGAAACGGTTGTGATGAACTTCTGTATAGGTGTGAAAGTAAATATTTTTAAGAGATTTATGATGTTTTTTGGTTGATATAGAGAGAATAAAGGTATAAAAATATATATAACTATGAGATTATAAAACGGTTTGCAGTTTGGATAGTCAAAGATCAAATCGCTTATGCATTTATTTATTTAAGTGTCCCTTCACAAGACGATGAAAACTATATTCTTATATTGGTTTCTAAGTCTATCCACATTACTATACAGGTCACCCAATATTGGCTTGGCGTATCTTTGCGTGTCTTATATATTAAGAATTTGAAAGTATTATACAAGATACCAAACTTCGGACACATACATAGGAGGTTGTTTGCATGGTATCAATTATTTATTTCATGTAACAGGTGGGTGTCATAACAATCCCACAAAGTACATCTAGTCAACACAATTGCCCTGTAAACCTTATCCTTTTCTCATTCTTCTCATAAGAGTTTTATGATTTAATTATAGTTCATTTAAAGTTTTGTTAGAAAATTAAATGTAATTATGATGGAGCATTTATTATGTTCATTTTCTATTCATAATTAAAAAGCCCTTATTTAAACACACACACCACACAAAGACACACATCACAATAAAAATGTTATTACTCATCATCACCCTAATATTCACACATAATCACCATAAACCTGTTAAACCCCCTATCAAACATCATTTTATTGTAAACCCAAGTGATATACTTGGCTACCTAGTAGCGACAATCACATTTGAACCGCTAACCTGAAATATATCAATCTTCAATCAATACGCGTTTTTCAACCGATAACTGCATTCTAAATAGCACCACCAATTGAATATTTATAAACACAACTACTCTATTCATATTCCTAACCACACTTCTACTAGGGATCCTTACCACATTGATATTCATCTTCTCCGCGTCGACCTCTCCAACTACCACTAATTATCATATGGCCAATATTATCATCTTCTCAACCCCGAGCTTGCTTGAGCACAAATAATGTACTTTTATCTTTTTCCTATTTTGCCAGCTACTACCACACTAATCACGCAAAGTATCATCTACCATTTAAATGTAACTGATTTACAATAATGCTCGGTGCACATTTTCTTTGAATCAATTCGCACATATGTGAGCTACCATCAACTAGAAAACCATAATACTGGTATAATGAAATGCATTAACATAATACATCATTAAATATCATATGCATTAGGTTAAGCTCATCAATTAATTCGTGCAACATTTTCACTTCATCTCAGATCAATAACGACTTTAATTCTTACTAATACTAAGTATTCATGTTGAGTCATTCCGGCAGGCTTGCATTCCCCTTCTCGATGTGTATAAATGAACTTTCACATTAAATAGAAAGATTGTTTTTCGATAAAAAGTTTGAACCTTTGCTTAATATTTAAAACCACTTTTTATTGATATTATAATTTACCAAAACGGCTTTAAGTCAAATTATGTATTTTTTCGTTTCTATTCATTACTACAATGTGAATATTTTTAAATATGTCTGTAATTTGCATATTATGAAACTCATCTTAATGGGCAAAAAAAGTTTCTCACTATGTTCACATATAGACAATAAGAAAACACTTTGCGATGTGAAGGACCTTCTTCTTTTCAATAATAATATGACTAGTTCATTCTATATTTCTCAAAGAAAGCAGCTGCTTAACATAAAAATAATACGCTAAAAAGTCTTATTAACCATTTAAATGTTGCTTTATCATACATGCTCGTGCATATTTTCTTTGAATCAATTCCACATGTACTAACATCAATAGAAATGCATATAAATTACTGTATTAGTAAAATGCATTAAAAATATACATATATTATTATATATGTTCTATAAACCAATTATAAATGTAAGAAACAAAGAAATAGTGTATCTCCAATCTTTGGTTCCATTTAAAAGTCGGTTAGATGATCTTTGTGTGATTTTCATGGTACCTTGCCGTATGAAACTAAATAATGATAAAGAAAAAAAAAAGAAGACCAAGTTAATTACAAATGATCTAAAAAGATATTGTGAATTATCGCGCGAAAATGTTGCAAAAAGAGAATTTACATAAACACTCACAATCAAAGATCTAGATGTGTGATCATCTCAAATGTACATACTAAATGTGATTGGCCGGTTGTGATCATGAATTAGAGTTAATCATTAATTATTACTTACAACATTTTGCAAACCTTGCACTTCATCTAACCGGCTTTTAATCCTATACTTAATGCCATGNGGTGTTGTATTTTATAAACGGGGATTTGGTTATTAAGTTTTGGGATGGGCTTTTTATTTCTTTTAGCCTATTACTATTTGCCATGGGATAAAAAAAATGCGCTTTGGTTTCTTTTGGTCTATTACTTTAGGTTACAATACTTGTCCATCTAGATGGTGTTTTTGCATGGTATATGAGCACAGTGGGTCTATCTAATGGTTCATAGTTTAATGTGCGTTACAATATTTTCTTATTAAGGGTTTGTAAGTTAAAGTTCTGTGTAATAATGTATATATAATAATGCCCACACTAAACTGCTATAAAAAAATCGTTACAAACCTTTTAGCTTCATTCTCATTTTATTGTACCAACTAATTTTATTGAAAATTAACATTGGAATCTTAACTTTAATATTAATTACAATTTTTATCAATAAACTCAATTTCTAAATAGCTAACAATCCATGAATATTAAGCCCTCACTCCTCCACAAAACCAAAACAACATCAAAAATTTTTAAATTTTTATACAAGAAAGTCAAAACGTTTCATACAACATACTAAACAATAATTAAGCATACACTCGCCAATACACAGAAAGAATACATGATTAACAATTAGATGCTCAGCCCGTGCGTAGCACGGGTTCTGACTGCCTCGTTACCATTAAAATCATAACTATTCCATTAAGTACAAACAATGACCAAGTTTCAACCTTTTGTTACCTATGGTAGAAGTACAAAAATTGACACGAATATACTCTACATAAAAAATTCTGCCGTTGCTTGTCAAATAAAATCTTCATGCTCCTGCCCATCATCATCCGATCCAACATACTCCTCATGCACTTGCCGATCATCGTCATCATCAGATCCAACAATCTTTTCATTTTCTTGCCCATCATCCCCATCATCGTCATCATCAGATTCATCATACTCTTCATTCCCTTGCCCCTGGCATGAAACAAAGAATGAAGCAAAGGTAACCAACCATACAGGCTGCAAATATGCTACATGAATAACAAAAAAGGACACTTAAATATATGGTACCCACGAAAGCAATATGTGACTGTATATGATTTGTTCGTTTTTCAAGCGGTGAAGCTTATAAACTCGAGTCGTAGTCCCAACGAGGGTTGAACTGATCCAGTCAAGTAAGTCGTGAGTTATGTGAAGAGAATTGGTTTAAAAGATTTGATTTGGTTTTGATTACTCTACGAAATATGTTTAAAACTTAATGCAAATAAAAACGTGTTTAAAAGAAATAGAATTACGAACAAAGGAAAACATTAAACTTGATGAAACTAAGATAATTAAAAAGAAAGAAAAATTTAAGAAAGAAAAGTAAACTAAGTACGTAAAATGTTTTTGGATTTTAGATTTAATAAATGAAAAGTAAACGTAAAGCTTATAAAAGATTTAATGAACTAAGATGACACGAAAGTAAACTAAGATAAGAAGATTTTTAGAAAATTTCGACAGAGTGTCGTTTAGATCTAATAAAAGAAAACCTCACTCGATAAGACGATGAGGTGAAAGATTAGCCTAGCTCGGCTTATAAAAGAAATGAAACTAGACCCATACTCACAAGATTAAAGAAAAAAAGTTCATACTCGCTAAAAATTACTCATACTCGCTAAAAAAAACCATACTCGCAGAAAACTTTTCATACTCGCTAAAAACTTCAAAGAAAATCCATACTCGCTAAAACTTAAACCCAAACTCGCAAAATAAATTTGATACTCGCTAAAAAATAACGATACTCGCTAACTTATACTCATACTCGCTAAACATGAAAAACCATACTCGCTAAAAAATCCCATACTCACTAACAGATTCCATACTCGCTAAAACCTATATCATACTCGCTAGAAAAAAGAACCATACTCGCTAATTTAATCTCATACTCGCTACAACAGAATCCATACTCGCTAAATAAAGGACCATACTCGCTAAACAAGAAAATCCATACTCGCTACTTTCTGAAAAATAACCATACTCGCTAAACCCTAAAACTCATACTCGCTAAAAATGATTTCATACTCGCTAAACAACATTTCATACTCGCTAGAAATCAAAAAAAATCCCATACTCGCTAAACCCTAAACTCCATACTCGCTAGAAATTAAGATAACGTACTGGACACTTTTTAACTCAAGAAAATGAAATCAAAACTTACAAAAACTTATAAAAGCTTGGTAGAAAACTAGTTTAAGTGACAAATAAGCTCGTAAATAAGCTAACGACCCAATATAAGCTCTAACCCATTATTATACCATTCGAATCATAAAACCATGCAAAGGTGATAAAACTATATAAGCTTTGATAAAAGATTAAGATGACACGAAAATAAGCTCAAGACGATGTGAAGATTTAGAAGAAAAATTAAAAATAAGCTAAAGACAAGTATTTAAGACATGAAAATAAGCTTGAATAAAAATAAAACTTACACTAATACACAAAAATAAGCTAAGACTAATTTCTACTCCCTACTCCTACTTTACTACCTACTCCTAATAGCTTTGAAATGAAGCTACCCATGGGATATTTATCATGCTAGGGGGAGCTCAAGTTTGCCTTCGTGTACATTTTGCCCCCTAGACTTTTACAACTCATGAAAATAACACATAAACTTCATTACAACACTAATAAACGTCTTAACTACTAAATGTAACGTCTTGTAACTTCGAGGCTTCGTGTTGACGTGTATTTCAAAGGTCTTCAAAGATGTAAAAACGATCACTTGCTCGAATTCGGGAAGCTTCTTCTTATAAATCTCTTTCCACTTCGATTAAGCGTTTCTTTCATCTTCTTGAGCTATTAAGAAATAACTTTGTCGTCTTGGGCTTTTCTTAAGTAGATATCATCGTTGACTCGGCTTTTTGACACTTTTCCACATCTCGTGCTCGTTTTAGGGCTTTTTGGTTGATTTTGTTGCCATTTATGCAATATCCTTCCCTGCACGATCACAAACACAAAAACACGATATCTTTGGCGTTTAACGTTAGTTTTTGGTCTTATAAGGTCTGAAAATGGTGAATAAAAGGTATGTGAATAAGCACATACCAGTATATATAGCAGATTGTTATTGCTAGCCTTAGTTTAAAATTCAATGCATTATTGTGTGAAATACATATCATAGTAATTTCTGCAAACTAGCTTGGTAGCTATAACACGCTAACTGTACTCTATAAGAAAATGAAAACAAAAGAAATCGTAGTCATGCACCAATGACTATTCATATTCTTTGGAGGTATTAGGGAATGCACTTTATAATAGGTTCTCTAACTGATGATCAGTTGTGAGTGTTTGGATAGAGCGATATAATACTTTCGGGATGTTTTGCATTGCCAATTTTTGGCATATGTTAATAGCTTATAAGCACTTTCAAATAAGCGCCTCCCCTTATGGCCGTATGCTTATTTAAAAGTGCTTATTCCCTCACAAAATATGCAAATAAACAAGCCAGCACTTAGCAATTTTAAGTTCTAAATGGCTTATTTCTTCTAAAAAAATGCAATAAACAAAGCATTTAAAATGCCGAAACACCCTCTTATTGTGTTTTCAAATCAAATAATCTGATAAATATGATAAAAATTAACTTTACTCTAGTGACAGTATCCATTCTAGCAATTACATCAGTTCCTGATCAACTAAATCAGCTAAACAAAACCACGACACAATGAAAATTAGTATAACATTTAAACTAGTAGCCAAAACACCCTATCTGTACTAGCTGTGAGATTCATCTTAACATGATACATCCCATTGAATAAGTTCTTTCCATAACCGTGATCCGTGTATTATGACTCTAACCTGTTTTTAACACCAATTTAGCTAATACAATCTTCGCAGAATCTGTATCATTTTATAAGTCAAAAGTTTCGCTTACCATGATGATTGGTACTTGTTTTTTGAAGACCAAGACTTTTCAATACTCCTTTTCCAGGTCCTGAGTGGGAATAATCCATTTTGTGATATACCTTATCAGTTCCCAAGTGACTTTTACCACCAGACACCACAGTATGTTCTCTTACAGTTGAAAGCCCACGATCTCCTACCTGGAAAGTAAGAATAATGCAAGTGAGACAGAAATGTCCTATGACAAGAAAGTTTATATTCAACTAATGAAATAAAATATGTCAACTAGTCTCATGTAACTATAATACAAAGCAAAAATGCTCTGTGTACTCTGATCTGTCTAACCTGATCAACAAATGACGCTACGCTACTTAAGCAGTGGAGTTCATAAATCACACTCTATATTCAATACTTTAGGCACTTCTAACTGGCTTCCTAACTCCTAAGAAACTCTTGATGGCTTCACTATAAACTAAACTAGCTCATAACCCGTGTTCAACATGGGCAGTATTAAGTAAAAGTTAAATGATAAATGTATTGAGAATATAAATTGCCACTACTATAACAGAGTACATTACACAAAATTTGCACAAATAAATTAGCATTTGAGTTACAAATTACATAACTCAGCTACCTTTTGATAAAGAAAATATCATATTGACGCCATCAACAACCTCCATGAGCACACCCAAGCCCCTCATCATGAGCCCCAGTTGCTACGTATTTTCCAACCTTATTGGAAATATCAGCAACGCTAGGAACAAACAAAATATTACTGTAATTGCTCTAGAATGATTGTCATTGTTATAAAGCAACTTCAATATCCATAACTATAAACACATCTAAAAGCCATTACCAGCAATGGTACCTCACATCCATAACCAAAACATCTTAGCTTAACAAACCATGATATATCTTACCCAAAACTTTTGCGAAAGGCATTCACAAACTGAATAAAATAAGTTGTTTCGGTATTCGCTAATAAAACAACATTGATCTCCATCTGTAATAAAACTTCTCTTTAAGCAACTATCTACAAAACTTATACTTGCTCTTTAATAGAATGTATAAATAGATAGATAAGATTGGAATGCACTTACCTTATTCCGACAGCTTATTATAACTTGTCCTCATTTGCATCATCATTTTATCGACCCATGTCTGATTATAATTCAGAACCACACCAATATCTTCGATCACCAAAAGTTCATTCGTCCAATTCCAATATATCTACAAAATGAACGTGCTGCAAATCACCACCCGTACCCGTACAAAGATGTAAAAGTAGAAGCTTTTTCCTAGAGCTAAACTCAGACAATTACCACTGCAAGAAATGCTTAAGCAGCTCTTGAGACCTGGTTATAACACATATACAACAAAAAGAAGATTACTCGCAAATAGGAAGTTGAAAACAAACTCATAAGCAACATACAAAAAACATTTATAACCGATACTCATCAGATCTATCAAGTACCAATGAAACACTAAAAGGTGATATGAACTAAAATTCTGAATATAAAACTGCAGATGAATAAGTAAAATCAATGTAACAACGGTAAATGACACAACCAGTGTCTGCATTTCTAGCATACCATGAAATCGTACAAAGAAAATAAAGCCAACTATCTGAAGATTGAGCATGCTAAACCAGAAGGCTGATATTGAGCATAATTAATTATCAAATGGACCTTTAACATAAAATGGACAAAACTACCATAATTATCAACTATCTTGGATTTCAACGCCATTAAGTTTGACAATGAAAGTAAAAAGTCAACCGTCATCTCTTAAGTGACCCACACACCACTAAAACCCAAGATCTGTGAATGAAAAAAGAAGGTTCACAACCGAGCATCACACGCTAACTTATACTTGTATTTTAAAAGTACAAGGTGTGACTTAATCTAACCCTATATTAATATGCTCAAGAGAGTACCTTTTCATTTTCAAGTATATGACCGCAATCAAGCTTAACAAATGATAAACATAAGCACAATCAAATCTGTCAACATGAACTTGTACCAACCAAGGCTGCAGAGGTGATCAGATGCTTAGGCAAAGATATATGTGACATGAATCATACTCTAAAATGTTCTTACTGAAAATGTTCACAGTTAAATAGTTAATGCATATGTTTAACAAAGATAATAATAGAAATAAAAAACAAGCTGAACTCTTATTCACTACACTGCCTATAACAACATTCGAGATACTGCTATACTATTATAATGCTGATTCCGGATACAAATTCATCTTATAAGTTACCTAAATATGAGAGTATTAGGGCATATAACAAACTTCATAGTTAAAAGAGTTACGCTACCAAACGATTGCCACACGTTCGATACCTGATTCAACATCACATCTAATAGCATCACTTAACTAACGCCACAGTAAGCTCTCTAACAACTTGAAAATTACACATTACATAATTGAACCGAAACAACATTATAAGTCATCAAATACTCTTAAACAGTCATCATTTTCTCATTGCATCTAACTCGAAACTCAAACGCATTAAATAATGTGATTACATATATATAAGTAACTACCTGAAACCAACTGAAACGTCTATTCGACAACTGAGTTACATAATATCAGTTATTCAAATTAAAACTAAGACAGCGTATTCAATATCAACTGCCTAAATTTAAGCTTAATTAACAATAAACACATAGCCTATTACACTAGCCACTAGCAAATTCAATTTTTCACATGAGCATTTCATCGAGCACCTTGTATTCACTAGAGCAAAACAATAACTTGAATAATTAAATAATAATCACAAAGAGAATAAGTTTGTACCGATCAAATAGAATGAAACCACCTGAAAACCACCTAATTCGGAACCCTAACTACTGATCAAACCCTAACCACCAATCAAACCGATCGGATTTGATTAAGGAGCCTCATCCGATCAGATGAAATTGAGAAGAGTAAAGTAGGAATGTGACATCGATTTGGTTGAAATTGAAGAGTGTGTGATAGGAGTGAGTGATATGGATTTGAAATTGAAGAGTGAAGTACTGTTCAAAAAAAGAAGAGTGAAGTAGGAGTGTGAGATGAATAGGGTCGAGTCGGGTCAAAAGATCCGCGTATTTTTAATATTTTGATATGTTAATTTTATTTTGTAGAAGTATTTGTGGGTAAGTTTCTGTGTGACAAACAAATTGTTAAAATGATTGCAGTTTAAAGTTAATAAATCATGTTAGTTTATCATTTATAATTAATAACACTGTGATAATTTTTATATTTAGGGGAAATGATATTTATACCACTTAATATTTGCATTAGCTTTTTATATGTTTATGAAAATTGTATTATGCACACAACATTAGCTATACATGTCACAAAGTAATCAATTTTTTTCGCTATTAACTTTTAAAAATTTGGTGACCAGTAATGTCGTGACTTTTTTATAACGAAAAATATCCCACATGTATAGTGACGAAATTAGTGACCACTTTTGAGCTCGGTGACTAACTGTTTATAAATAACCAAATATTAGTGTCCATGTACTATATGGTCACTATTTTGCCTAAATAGTGACCAAAAAAAAGTTGGCACTAAATTTTGGTCACTATACGCACTTTTTCTTGTAGTGATACATCTATAAACTCACAATGTTGTACCTAAACATCACAGTTCCTACCCATGATCATGTTGGCAGAAACTTATCTTTCAAAATCATTAAATTTACCAAGAAAAATCAACCATTTTCTCCAAAAACTTAAGCTACCAATTTCTCCTTGGATTTGCATCTCTTAAATTCAGCCTTTTGATGCTTCTGAATTGAAAGATTGTGTCTTTAAACATTCCCACCATCCAAGCTGGTGCCAACTTCATTTTGAAGAACATAGTTCTCATAAAATCTTCAATTAAACTTGACTATGCACGGGTGGAACAGTTTGAGCCTCAATTTGTTGTCCATCACGCACCAACCTACAACAAATCTCAACCAATCTCTTTATAAAATTTTCTATATGCATAGCCGAATATAGAGGGAAAAAATACCCAAAAGAAATCATGTAAAGAAGACAAAACATTAAAGATATTGTTGGTCCCTTTTACTTGGTTAATGGTTAACTACAAAGTTAATCTAACCAAGTTCCATGGAATAATGATGCAATGATTAATAACTTAATAATAAAACGTAAAAGATAAGAAACAATGGTTTTTTTCAATGTTTAACTATTTATTAGAAATTAATCAAAAGAATTATACCCAAGTGTTTGCGGAATAAACACTTGGGTTTGAAATGACAAGTGTGGTGTGTTACTCCTCACTAAACTTAAGCTATGCTTAAGTAGTAACAAAAGACCCACTAAGCTATCTTAGGGATGGTTGCTGTTTGGAGAGAGTAAAAGTTTTAGTTTGTGAATGTCTAAGCATTAAGTGCACAAACTCCGCAACCTTTACTCTCTCTTATGACTCCTATTTATACACAAGTATATTACAACCGTTATGATAAAGACAAAGATTACCATTACATCAGCCTATGTTGAGACAAAAATGCTTGCGTATTTTGTCTGTGTACATAAGTCTATTGGCTAAGACAATAGTGCTTCTAGAGGATTCAGATACTGACACATCACTGAACTCAAGCCATCAGGAAAGTTTGATTTACAAGGATACTAACACCTCTTGCAGCTTCAAACGTTTCCGCCTTGTCCGCGCCATTCTCAGGCTTCATGTCTTTTCTTCAGTCTTTAACTTTTGTTGCTTCCAGTGAGGAGTAACTTGGTATTCAGTGAGCTTTGCTCTCACTCACTGAATCGCACCCTCTCTTCTTTGGGCTTACGTGCCACTACACTGATTCCGCCTCAGAATGGAAAGCTTTTCTTCGTAAGCTTTGTCCCAAGCATCCTGTACGATCGACTCACTGAGTGACTGTACATCTCAGACTGCAATCGATTACGTTTTAAGGGAATGCCAAACACATTAGGTTTCATTTATGTTAACCATCCTAAGTTACGCCGAGGAAGCTCTGGGGGCGACGGTCAGTGACCACCGCTCTCCCTCTATTTGGATATAAGACTGGCTTCAAGGTGCTTCTATAAGTCCGCGTGAGTGAGCAAGGGTCTTCTTCTCAATAGAGATATTGTAAGTCAACCTACGTCGCTCACGACACCTGACATCCTGACGCCACTACAACCCTCCTCACACCTTCATTACATCCTATTACATTCCTCAAAATGAACAAAGATACAGTAAAAAATGGGGTTGTTGCGCAATCATATTTTCAGCCTGCAACCAAAGCTTAAGCTTTGCTTGTCTTTGCGCCAGCTCAGTGGTCCTTATCAGGTGGCCTCTTCAATCTTAGCGTTCAGGTCCCAGGCAAGGAACCTCATATGTCTCAGCACTCTTCTTATTGGTGAAGCCGACTCAGTGAGTACTAGCATTGCTTTACTCCAGCTTGCAGTCTGTACCATCTTTGATCGTCTCTCACAACCCC
>LBNU01011111.1:15384-34006 GCA_014162995.1 Artemisia annua
AATCCCTATGATTGGGTGCTTAACGCATCGTTGTAGGAGGAGATAAGAGCTTATAGGATTAGGGAAGTACGTACGCCACCCCATGAATGTTTAAAGGAATACACCCGTCAATTAAAACAAGGTTTACAGTCAATAGGTAGAATTGGATAGCTAGCAAGGAGTAATACATCATAGGTAGACATGCTTCACTTTTCTTGTAGAACCTTAATTTACTTTTCTTGCATATTAGTTTAATTAGTAGCTCTTGGGTTAGTTGACTAGCAACTAATTCCGCCCACTCTTCCAATACCCGAGATTTTACTTGCTTTCCAAAAAACATAAAAAAATACAAAAAGAATCATCCCTCTTCTCTAGACCTAGTAGATAAATTTCAATCCTAACGAACACTATTCTTTGAGTTGAACGATCAATCCCCCGTACGTACCACTTCACTATACTACATCGGTCAGGTACACTGCCTGTTGGGGTTGTAAGCCTCTTGAGATCCCTTGAGAGGTAAAACCTGTTGTAAGGTCGCAAAACCACGCATCAGACACCTTCAGGGAGTTCTCTGTTGCAGTCAAGGCCAGGAACCTTGATCTCTGGTTCAGTTTCAACTCTTTTTCTCTTCTTCTGAGTCGGTTGAGATGGAGCAGCCTGAATGGCTAAAGCTGAAGGTTGAAGTAGAGAAGGAATCCCAAGTTCTACATGCTTCTTGGCCAGGTTATCATAGCGAGTCCTGAGGGATTTCATCAGGGTCTTGACACAGGCATTATTTTTCTTTGTAATGATAGGACCCAGTTCATCAAGTTCAGTGATCCCAAAGTCAGTGATTTTGAAAGGATCATGAACCTCAAAGTTTTGCTTGTCCTGACCCCTGAAGACACTGACAACAGCAGGACTTGTTTTGGATGGATCTTGACATCAGTGATGGTTTCAGGACGCAGTCTCTGTGTCATGATCCATGTGTATCTGTCAATGTTCTTTTGCCTGGTTTCAGCAGCTTTCTTCAGTTTGGCATCCCTCTTTTGCTTGAGCTCCAGTAAGGCAGCATCCTGAGCCTTCTTAAACTTCTCACCACCTTCCCTTTTCTCCAACTCTTTATGATCTAGCCCAAGAGACTGAGCTTCTTCATTGACAACTTCTATGAGAGCAGCCTTGCTAATCCTCTCTTCCTCAGCCACTTTCCTTGCCCGTTCCTCCCTTTCCATATGAGCTTGTATTTCAGCACCAGTGAGATAGTATATCACACCGTTGATTTCATAAGGGACTTTTTCTGGTTCTGGCTCAGGCCTTACAATCGTGGAAGCAGGGATTAGCTTCCTTGGTTGTTCAGGCTCAGGTGTAGTCATGATGCTTTTGCCCTTATCTTGCTGACTGTTGAGAGGAGGCTGATAAGATGAGTGGCCTGAAGTATATGCTCCCCCTTAGTGTGAGAAGGAGGTTCCTATGATGTAATCTCAGTGACTGGCTGGCTGGTGGATGCCTCTGGGATGAGGACTTCAGTGACATTCTCCCCCTCAACTGTTGCTGGAGCATCAATGAGAGCAAGAGTTGGTGGTGTCACTGAAGTCGAAGGAGTTGAAGAATCCTTGAAGGCCTGAAAGATCTCAGACATCATAGACTTGATGTCCTTGGTGTCTTGTTGAATGCTAGACACTTTAGCTTTGAGAGAAGCCTGAGAACTTTCAAGGGCAGTCATGCGAGATCCAAGAGTCCAGGCCACTGAGCTAGATGACTTAGCCCAGTCAGCCACATTCTTTTCAAGGCTACTGAATGAAGACTGCATATTGGTCACTGAGGTACTGAGAGACTGAAGATCAAAAGACTTTAGCAAACTGACCAATTCAGGGTAACCTGCTGATTGCTGAATGAAGGTCTCCAAACCTGAAGAAGCTTCTTGGTAAGTTCAGGATCTTCTTTGACCAATTCTTGAATGTTTTCAACCTTGGGAGTGAGCTTGTTGAAGGATTCAACGAACTTGTTCATGTGTGCAGTCAAGGTTGTCAAGCTGTGGTCAATGCTGGAGTTTTGTTCCCTGACATTATCATGAAACTCTTCAATAGAGTCTTTGAGGTTGAAGTAGTGGACTGATTGTTCAGTGTGCATATCAAAAACTTCATCAGTGACCCCACGAAACAAGGCATTGGTTGCCTTCTTCAAGAACTTTACCATTTTTCGGCCAGTGAGAGGAATGGAGTCATCTTTCTCATCCACGGAGTCAGAGGGTTCAGCCTCAGGTTGTGATTCCTCGGCTTTGTGGGATGTGAGGAGTTGGTTCAGTGGGTTCAATGGTTTGATCATCAGTCTCCATATCATTCCCAGCTTCAAAAGTTTCCTCGTCACTGCACTTGGTTATTTCATCATCAGAATCAAGCATAGCCTGAAAAGTAGCCATAGAATCAATCTGCAACAGGGGGTTATCCAGCTCCTCTTCATGAGAAGATTTGCCTTCGGTATGGTCAAGGCCTGACCCCTCAATTCCAGTGGATTGGGTTTTATCCACCTGGTCCTTAGGGTTAGTCCCTGAGGAATGCGCAACTCCATGGGGGGTGTTGGTTCCATATCAGTGGGTGGTTTGTTTCCCCCTGAGTCTTTGTCCCCGGTTGTCCCTTCAGGCACTGGTGGGTTTTGGCCCGTGCCATCACTAGGAACGGTGGAAGGCGCTCCCCTACTAGCGGGTTGTGTATTTCCCTCTAGATCTTGGGGAGTAGTAGTTGGGACCAAGGGCACTGACTGTGATGTATCAGTGTCCTTCGTTGTCACCGGGGGTGTTGAAGCCTGGTCCTTGGGTGTCTTATCAGTCTGGGGTTTTTTGTGCCTTTTAGGCTGTGTCCCTGAAGCCTTAGGGCCCTGTGCCTTTGGGTTGGTTTTTGGCACAGTCTTAGACTTCCCTCTTTTCTTAGAAGGGAGAGGTGGAGACACTGAATCCCTTTGGTTGTTTACGGCAACCATATGGGCCGTCAATTCAATGTTGGAGACTGAGGATGGGTCCTTTGAAAAATTTGAAGGACTCAGGACTGCAGGCAAGAAGCCTAAAGCATAGTCCTGAGTGTAATTGCAACCCAGTAACGCTTGTAAAGCACAGGAAAGAAACCTAGGGTAACAAACATAGTTCACCTTGGTATCCTTCAGTAGCTTGGTTACGAGATTACCATAAATGATCTCTCCAATGTCGACATTTCTCCCTGCCATCAAACAGTGAACCATCATCAACTGAACAGTGTTAATCTGCTCAGTAGATGAGTGGTTCCCGCCGAGGACCTGAATCACAAAAGTGAATAAGATCTTCCAAGCCACGGGAAAAGAGTTCTTTGTGACAGGGGTTTTGTCCAAATACTCAGGTTTCAAAACAATTTTTTCTAACCCTGCTCTAACTTCATTAGAGTTAGGGAGAGCAGCATAGTTTCCATTGTTGTAATCCAGCCCTGTGGAAGAGCAAAAAGTTTTGTAATCCAAAGTGAGTTTTCTTGCCCCGTTTAAGACCGAAAAGCTGATGCAAAATTCCCTGAGGGGTCTTTGGTTGTTTTCTCCAGTGGAAGGTGTCGGGTCATAGGCCATAGCAGTTGCCCAAAACTCCCTGAGGTAGTTTCGGTACTGAAAGTATGGGGTGGAAATGAAAGCCATTTTCAAAGGGCAATTGTATAAAAACTTCATTACGTGTTTGTAGGCAGGGACATTAGATGGATATTTAAAATTGCCTACAACATTGTTGGTTTTAAATTGCACATCACCCAGAGTCAAATTTTTCCATTGAGGTGCAAGTTCGATTCCTTGGTCTGTTGCCATTTTAGTCAAAAAAAATTGAAAAAGGATTTAATGGCAGATATAGATTACCAGATGGTCACAAGTTGGATCCAACAAGATCGCTGTCGTGAAATAATCTATATGTTATTAAGAAGATGATAGAAAAGATGGATATCTTTGCTAACAAACTGCTTAACCATGAAAAGAGATTTGAAAATTATTTTTGAGAACACACAACTTTGTTTGATAGAAAATTTTTTGCAGAGTTTCTTTTAAAAAATTTGTGTGTGTGTTTTTTGTGGAGAGGAAGGAAGTATTTATAGAGTTGTGGATTAGGGTTGTGAATTTCAAAAGGTTATATGATTTTGAAAATGAAAATGTATAAACCGTTTGAAGTCCGCATTAAATGCCACCACTCCACTTCCCTCTTTTTTCGCACCTGTCCATTTGAACAGTTCCGCGTTCTGCAAAAGTGTATTTTGCAGGCATGATGTCACACATAAAATATCAAAAGATATTATATGTGAGAGAAGGCATTTAATGCCAAGTGGGATATGTGGTGATGATGTAGGGGCCCAGGGTGTGGATGCCAGAGGGGTAAGAGACATATATTCCTATATTAAATAGGCATTCAGTTATCTACCTAGGACATTTACTAACTAAATACTAGAGGCATTTAGTTAAGCATTAAATGCTGTCAGTATATCCTGGACACCCTGAAGAGATGATTCATCAGTGAGCTAATTTTGAGACATGTATCTCACTGAGGGTTATTCAGGGACCTTAGAGAGACTTAATCAATATGTTGGAAGACATTTACTCAGTGTCCTGACTGTCAATGTCTAACATGCCCAATTCTGCTTTCAGTCTTGTGAAAGTGGGCTCACCCAGGGGTTTTGTAAAGATATAAGCTAGCTGATATTCTGTGGGGATGAAGTGTAATTCAATCTCACCATTCATGATATGGTCCCTGATGAAGTGATACCTTATATCAATGTGTTTGGTTCTCTGATGTAGGACTGGGTTGTTGGAGATGGCAATTGCACTGGTGTTATCACAGAAGATAGGGACACTTTTGTAGTGGATGCCATAGTCACTGAGTTGACTTTTCATCCAAAGTACATTTGCACAACAGCCAGCTGCGGCTACATACTCTGCTTCAGCTGAAGACATAGCCACTGACTGTTTCTTCTTTGTACTCCAGCAAATAAGTTTTCCTCCAAGAAATTGACAGGACCCTGAAGTACTCTTTCTGTCCATGTTGCAGCCTGCATAGTCTGAGTCAGTATATCCCTTAAGATCAAATCCTGAGCACTTAGGATAATACAGATCAAGGTTTGGAGTTCCCTTTAGGTATCTCAGGATCCTTTTCACAGCAGTGAGATGTGACTCTTTAGGGTCTGATTGATATCTTGCACATAGACATACTGCAAACTGAATATCAGGCCTTGTGGCAAGGAGATACATTAGTGATCCTATCATTCCTCTTAACATGGTTTGATTTACTGACTTTCCAGTAAGATCAGGACCAAAGTTGTTTGGAGGAACCATTGGGGTTTTGATTGAAGCACAGTCACTGAGATCATATTTTTTCAGTGTGTTCATGATGTACTTCTCTTGACTGATGGAGATTCCCTTATCAGTCTGTTTGATTTGAAGTCCAAGGAAGTATGTGAGTTCACCCATCATGCTCATTTCAAATTGTTTGGTCATCAGTTTCTGATGAGGCGAAAAGTGTACCGCTTTTTGGGGGTCATTTAAGCCCTAAATCGTATTTATTTGATTAAATATCGCCCTAAATCGTTCCTTTTGGTATTTTAGGTACTTTGGAGAGAAATTCTGGAAAAGGAAGCATTTTGGACATTTTCGGAGCATAAAAGTGAAGAATTTGACAAAGTGTCAAAAATCTGCTGGAACAGTACCTTGACAGCGTCAAGACCACGCTTGACGGCGTCAAGACTTGACGGGCCAGAACACAAATTTAGAGTTTAAAGGGGGACAGCGTCAACAAGGCTATCAAGAAACCCTAACCACGGCAAGGTGACGGCGTCAAGTCCATAACGTGACGCCGTCAGATCTGTTTTTCTATATATATTCGCATAATTTTTAGTCATAAGAGTGGAACTTTTTAGAGAGAAATCCTAGACGATTTTTGCAGCTTTTTTAAGGGTTTTATACCCTTGGATCTCTCATGTTACATTGAAGATAAGTAATCAATTAATCATTCAATATGTCTATGTGTTGTTTGATTCTATCTTGTTCTTGTCTTTTGTTTAACATGCTAGGCTAGATTTTCTTTGTGTTTGCTTAGATCTAATGAAACCTAACTATTGATTATTGATTGAATGGTGTGTTATTAGTTGTATTGGATGGGTGATTATCGATGTTAGGCTTAAGAAAACTGGCAGACTTCCGGTTGGTAACATGCTTGAACGTCTTAAGAAACATGAACCAAGGTGTACTAAGGTTATTTTGATTGTATTTAATGCATGAGTGAATTCTAGTGATCCCATGTTAGGAGCTTCTTAGCCGGCTCGACATAGGAGTGAAGTAAGATCTCATAGAGTTAGGGGAAGTCCGTACACACCCCTACGAATGGTATTAAGGAATACAATCCGTCATCCACGCAATTAATACACACTAATCAATCGGTAAAAGATAGTTAGGGAGTAAGGAAATCTAAGTAAACACACTTCTCTCCTTTATAGTTTTCACAACCATTTACTTTCTTGTTATTTTATTTTATTTGCTGATTGTACAATAATTTGTACTACCAGGCCTTCGATGGTGATCAAAGGAAATGAGGGGTGTTGTGATTACGCCAAGCTTGGATATAACCTGAAATAAGAAATACTAAAACACTACGTTAAGTGATTGCGCAGGGGTTGGACCCTGCGAACCACCTCCGGCGTGTGAATAAGTGATCGGTATGAGAGTTTAAGTGTAAATGTAGTAAAGTAAGGTGAGAGAGATTGCATACCAGATTTCTCATTGTCCAGGACTATTTATAGGTGAAGAAAATGGTCCTGGAGAGTGGTCACATGTTTGAGAGAGATCATGGGGGCGTCCCATGATTTGTGGTAACCGCTAGGGTTTAGTGTCTCACTCCTCCTGGTTTAGCGGGGGAGCTAAAGAAAAAGAGGAGACGTGGGTAAGACTTGGTCTCACCAATATTTGAACTTGACATCATTCCGTCCTTAAAACTTATCGAGAGATACCCCGAAGGGCTTAATCCTTCGATTGGCGAATTCCCACTTGGTAACTAGATCATTGATGATTAGTTTTACGCCAAAGAAGGTTTTAGGAGGCTAGCCAGAGCCTTCGATTATGTAGGTTTCGATCAAACTTGAAGGGGGTTCCTTCGAGCTGATCGGAGGGTACATCATCAAGCCCCCCAGTTGAAAGTTAGATATGTGCACAAGAATATGTGGCTTTCAACTTTATTATCAAGTAAGCTAACCGTGTTAGCTCATAGGACCCTGCAAAAGAAATCTGCGTCACAATTACGCATTAAATACACTTAAATACCCTCTAACTACTTTGCATTATATCTTGCCGAAATATCAGTAATCCCATACATCCTTTCAAAATTTAAACCCAATTTGAAATCCGAATAGATTAGAACGGGAGGGACACGTGTACGGTGAGGAACAAAATAAAAAGTGGTATAAATTCGCATTATCTAAACCCTAATTTACTTTTCACTTCGCCCAAAATTTCATCTCTCTTACTGCGTGTAATCAAAACACACACAGTATCATTAACCCTTACAAGAAAAAGGTAAATCTCTTCTTTGTTAAACTATATTTCATCGTAGAAGTAGTATTCTTCGTTAATCAATATGGCCAAAAATAACAAGTTTGTGATTAAAGAACAAAAATGTACTTTATTAAAAGAGGAATTACGTGCCTTTCTTGAGGACTATCCTATTCCAAAAGAGTTTAAGATAATGCTCCCTAGTAAAAATCAAACTATATTTGATGCTCCTGAGGGATATGTAGGTCTGTACACCCATGCGTTTAAGTTGTCAAATTTTAGAATACCAATCCACTCTTTGATTCTAGAGTTTATGCAATACTATCAAGTACACCTCTCTAGGTTCAACCCGTTTGGCCTAGCTAAGCTTACAACGTTCATTGTGATGTGTAAAGCCTACGGATATGAGCCTACACTGACAGTGCTTAGGGGTTTTATGAACCTGTACCCGGGTGGGGATTGGTTGACTTTGGCAAAAAGGGGTGACCCTGATGTTCCAACCATACTGTTAAAGCCTTTCACAAACATTACAGACTGGAAAGGGAGTTTCTTTTACATTCAAAATACGATAATACCTCCGGAGTACCCTGCTTTAGTGAACGAAGCATACAGGTTTGACAAAAAACGTTTCAACGATGAGTTTCCTTATACTGTTCGGAGGAATCCATTGTACCAGCGTGTTGTTCGCCATCCAGTGAATGTTCAGTCATTCCCCGAGCCCATTCTTTATATGGCTGGTATTGTTGACCATTGGGAGGGTTCCCCCATGAAGCCTGAAATAGTTTGTGATGGAAAAAGTATGTACACTCTTATTTAAATAAATTTAAGCAACTTATCTGATGATATTTATCTTCTTTCTTTCATTTTGCAGAAATGTCGTTCCGGAACTTTGTTGTTGCCGATGGTGCCAGAGAGGCGAGCTTTCTTCCGAAGAACCCTGATGAAGTCAGCTATGGGGTTGGCTCACCCTCCGTTTCAGTTAACAATCAGGAGGGCAATGCCCAGATGGTGGAGCCCATAGCTTCTATTCAGCCTTCCAAGCCTATGAAAGAATCGAAGCCAGTGACCGTAGAAGAGACTTCACAGTTGGTGGAAAATGTTGCTGAATCCGATGATCCTCTCTCCGACGATGACCAGGTGACCATCATTGGCTCATCGTCTGGCATTGCTGACAGGGTTCGAAACAGGAAGGGTACGAGTGCCAAAGCAGTGAAGGCCACTCCCAAAAGGAAATGGTGCTACCAACACCACCCCCTAGGAACACTAGGCAGAAAGGTCAAGTTACCACCAAGAAGGCTGCTGAAGCGTTGGATGAAGACATCCATGGTGAGTATGCGTGCTATTAATTGAACCAGAATATTTTAACATGCCTTCTAATTGATTGTGTATTGCACAGTTCTTCCCAATACCAAAGAGCTTCTTGATGCTGGAGCCTGCCATCGTCTTGCTTTGCACATCACTCCACCAAGTTGGAGGTCTGTTTTAACGAATATGCCTATTGAGGAGTTGTGTGATCTGCACGACAAGAGTTATACAAGACAGGCTGTGCTGGATAATCATCTCAATTCTCGAACAAGGGAGGTGGTGCGGACCCTTGCTTCTGCTAGGGAAAAGATGGATGAGATTTTGGCAAGAGAAAAGAAGAAGGACCAAGAGTTTGCGGATGTTCAAGCCAAGTGCGAAGAGGCTTTGAGGGATCTTGAGTAGAATCCCCTTGTTCAAGACCTTCGTACTGACATCGCAGACTTGGAGAAGGATCTAAACAAGGTGAAGGCAGAATGTAAGAAGCTCCGAAAAGAGGAAGCAAAGGTTGTAGGGTACAAGGAAGAGATTGTTGAGTTGGAGGTCAAATGTGAGGGTCTCGAGGAAGAGAGGTCAAAGTTGGGTGAGCTGGAGATCAAGCTACGTGAAGATATCGATGGCCTTAAGTGCAAGTATAATGCGCTTAAAAAAGATAGGGCTGCTGTCGTCTCGAAGGTCATTCCGTACATAGCCATGGAGTTATATCATAGCGACGAGGTGGGGAAAATGATAGGCGATGTTGTCAATGCCGCCATCTATCATGGGAAATGCACTACACTGGAGGAAATTGCCGCGACTGGCAAACCTGTGGAATTGTCTGAGGTAGCGTATTACCGTGCCACTCATAAAGCAGAGTATGATCATGTATGCAATCTCCTCGCAGCTGCAGAGTACCCCTTCCTTGTTGATGCTACCAAGGACCCAATGGCCTCAGTTGAGACGCTTCTATTAATGAAGCCGCGTAGGGTGAAGCCAACATCTGTGAGCAGGAAGGATACCCCTGTGAAACCTGCATCTATGAAAGCAACTCCTGAGAAGTCCTCATCTTCGAAAGTGGTCACTGAGAAGCCTCAATCCCCGGGTAAAGGTTCTGCTGTGCAGCCCCCCTCTCCGAAGACTGATTTGGTGAAAGCATCTTCCCCTAGCAAAGCCAGTCCCGAGGCATCCCCGGTTCAACAAGAAACCCCCAAGTCTCCTGGAAAGTGAAGGCTGCAATGTTTGCAGTAATTTGGCTCCAAGGGTGGCATGTACCCTTTAAGACAATGTTTATTTATGCTTTGTAGGCTATGGCCTTATGTCCTTAACAATTTATGTTTATGTTGCACGTAGACAATATTTATCATCTTTTGAGCAACGTAAAGTATATGCTGCGTTTTAGTAATGGTTAAATGGGTGTGCTCCCATCTTTGCTTATATGTTTTTCTCTTCATCATTTATTAATTAAACGTTAATATACATCCTAAGGCTTAGAGCAAGGAGCCTTATTGTGTGCATTTTGAACCAAGACTTTATAGCAATCATATAATTTAATTGCTGACAGAGGGTTGCGACCCGCTCTGTCTTCATCCTTTAAGTGCGAAGGGCTTCGCATACCCCAAGACCATTTAGGAAAGTTAATGTGAATTGTGTTGGATGTTTAATAGCATACAAGACATAAGTATCTTGTACCATCCTTCGAACATTGAACTTGTAATTACTTGGCTGAGCAAATCTTAGATGTAACAAAAGATTCGAGGGAAACATGTGATATCATTAAGTGGGTAGGGGAGGATTACATCATTTATACAAATGAACACTAAGACGCCTACCATTAATGCTTTTTTCCCGAAAGAGAAGAGTTTAATACATAATAAGAAAAAATTGCAAGTCTTGTACGTAGGACTTACGAAGGATATGGCAAGTCATTCGTATGCTGAAGGATGGTTGCTGACGCGTAAGCGTTACTACTTTTGATTGGGACTTGTTCCACATATTCTTCCTCGAAAATTGTTTCAGAAAGCTCCCTTGTTTATTATACTTGCAATTTAAACAGGTAGCATATTGCTATGAGGCTTGTGATCCAGAGTGTAAAAGGTTCGTTACTTTGTTGAAGCCTGCTGCTCCGCTCCGGATTCGAGACGTTCTTCTTGATTGTGTGGGACCGAACGTGTCTTTGAATCACCTATGTGGTGTTTTTCCTTTCGTTTAGCTTGGAAGACCCTTTTGTTGGAGGACATACTCGATTCGCATGTTTCAGCTGGTTCATTACTTGGTCTTTTGAAAGGATCGTTTTCTCCATATT
The DNA here is from genome assembly GCA_014162995.1 of Artemisia annua. Lineage (NCBI taxonomy): Eukaryota > Viridiplantae > Streptophyta > Magnoliopsida > Asterales > Asteraceae > Artemisia > Artemisia annua. The sequence goes on from LBNU01011111.1 coordinate 26,450, forward strand.
CTATGTCATATTCCTCCAATTCTTTAGCCCATTTGACCATTCTCCGCGTTCCATCAGGGTTCAGGAATGCCCTTTCGAATGGCTTATCCGTAAGTACTCTGATGGGGTGATCCTTGAAATACCTTTAGAGACGTCTTGTGGTGTGAATCAAAGCTAGGATTAGCTTTTCTGATGCTGCGTAGCTTTGTTCCACGTCTGGTAGAGCCCTGTTAACCAAATATATTGGTATCTATATGCGTCTTCTTTCCGCGAAGAGCATTGCACCGATTTCGTCAGGGGAAGCTACTATGTGTAAGAACAACACTTCTCCTCTGGTTGGGGGCACAACCGTTGGCAAGATCTCCATGCAATTCTTCCATCTTTGGAAGGACGTTTCGGCTTCCTTGTTCCATTGATAGGATATGTTGTTGCGAACTTTGTAAAGATATGAAGACCTGTTGACACCCTTTGACAAGAACGCCTTTAGTGTTCCCAACTTGTCTTTTAGATCTTGAATCCTCCCTTGCGTTCTCCGAGTTTGCATCTCTGGGGAGGTTTCTTCATTGTTTGACCCCTTCTTTTCAATACCGAAGGCGCACATTATTGGGTTTAGCTTTAGGTTGATCCTCCTTAGCTGCATGAGGGTTTCTTCAACATCCTGGAGGAGATCCTCTTTTGTCCTGCTTTGTGTGACTAAGTATCCTTCGCAAATTCTCAGGTTCCTACCTATTTGTTTTTTGAAGACCCTTTGAATCAGCCTATTGTAAGTGGCTTCGGTGTTCCGTAAGCCGGAGGGCATTCGTTTGAAACAGTAGGAGCTTCTGCCTACGTGAAAGGCTGTTTTTTCTTCATCATCTTTCGCCATCTGTATCTGATGGCATCCCATATTCGTACTAAGGAAGCATTCCCAACGAACTCCAGGCAATGGTTGTTGTTCCTCTACCGACAAATAGCTTTCTTTTTGGCAAGCTTTGTTGATGTCTTCGAAGTTAACCAGTATTATCCATTCTCCATTTCTCCATTGGGCTGCAATTGGATTAGTAACCCACCGTGGGTTTTCTACCCTTCGGAGTATCCCTGCTGCTGTGAGTTTGTCCACTTCTTCCTTAATTGCCGCACTTCGTTCGGGTGTCACCTGATAAGGCTTCTGCTTATAATGGTAATCCTAACAAAAATCTAAGGCCGTTTATTAATTATGCCAAAAGATAAACGTTAGTCGATAAGATTAGGATATATGGATAAGCAACGAATGATGAAACTCGAGTTGAGACAAAACAACGAGCACGAGAGTCTTCAATATTCGGCAAATCCTGGACATAAATAACAACAACCACAAAACACGAGAAATGGAAGAGGTCGCCCTCCTCACGTCACACTTATTAGAAAATAGTAAAGAAAAATATAGATGGATAAGCATGGGTTGCCTCCCACGAAGCGCTTTGTTTTTTATCGAGTCGTATAGCTTAGACTCGCCCCGAATTTACTTAATCTTGGGGGAGCAAATGGAACGGACACCCGACATGAAAAACGGAGATGTCGGGGTCAAAGACAGTATCCTCACTCCCGGTGGAGTGAAGGAGAGAAGAAGTCACATCATATGTGAAGAAGGGAAGAAAGATTTTTATCACAATTAAGATCAATTCTTCATTTTCAAAAGCAAATTTTTCAAATTTCATGTTTTGAATTTTATCATTAAAGCACATTTGTTCATTTTCAAAAATCTTGGGAGGGAGGGACGGGGTAATATCATCAATAAGTACGTCTCCCCCTAGACTAAAATCTTTCTCAAGATCAAAATAGAAACAATCATACTCCGGAGGAGCTATGACATGAGAGAGTTCACCGGAGAACTCCTCAAAATGAAACGAATCATACTCGGGAAGAGAGATATAAGCATGAGAAGTGGTATCGCCATAGCTCGTCTCTTCCGTATGATCGATATCAAAGCAAAAGGCTTCATAAGCCGAGAGAGAATAATCGGGATGAGAAGTGGGATTGCCACTAATCTCCTCATCGGTATCAAAGGTAAAGCTCTCATATTCGGGTAAAGAATCATCAGAATGAGAAAGAAGGGTGTCGGTCTCCTCCAAATGAAGGTCACTATCCCCGAGGGAAGTAGGAGATGAGGAGAAAGACTCGACCACAGAATCAGAAGAGGGAGTGGGATTGCCACTCAAAGGAAGAATCAACGTCTGAACTTCTGAAGGTTCATCCTCATCACTTTCATCGGAGTATGAAAAGTGAATAGTGTTAGGATGACCTGGTCCTTGCTGGCAATAATGTTTTATATAACTTTTGTGATTACCAAGGACCCCAATTTGTGCAATCTCAGCGGGAATGTAATCGGAATGATGATCACTCAAAACAGTGGTAGAGTCATAAGGGACTCCAGTATCCCACTGATAGTGATGTTGTATCATATTCTCGATCAAATCATAAGCTTCTTGTGGAGTCTTTCGCATGAGATTGCCTCCAGCAGCCAACATGATTTTGTCTCGATCGATCATATTTATGCCATGATAGAAGGTTAAGATTTGATCAAGGAGCAAAATTCTATGATCCGGACATCTCTGCAACAAGTATTTGAATCTCTCCCAAGCTTCAAATACTGATTCTCTGTGCAATTGCCGGAAATTTAGAATATCTCTTCTAAATTGCATCGTTTTTGAGTATGGATAGTATTTTGAAAGAAACTTGAGACACATCTCGTCCCAAGTATGAATTGAATGGGTTTTAAGAGTGTAAAACCAAGATTCAGCTTCATGGGTTAACGAGAAGGGAAAGAGATTCAAACGGATGTTGTCTAGAGAAACTCCATTTTGTTTGAAGAATTGAGTGTTCGATAGAAATTTGTCCAAATGATAATTAGCATCTTCATCTTCAAAACCGTGAAATTGGCAAATTTGTTGAATAAATTCAATCATATGTTCTTTTAAAACAAAATCGTTTGTCGGAGCGAGCGGTCCTCCTCTACCGATCAATGTTGGACGATAGAAATCCTCCATGGTCCTTGGATCATGGGGATGAGATGGTAAAGAATCGAACATGGTGGAGAATTAAACGATATGAGGGATAAGAAGATAAGAATTAAACGGTATGAGAGAGACAAAGAGATAAGAATTAAACGCATAAGAGGATAAGAAGAATATTTTTGAATTTTAAATATAAAAGAAAGGAAAAATAGAATAGAAAAAATATTTTTGGGTTTTTATAATTGGAAAAATAAAGTAAGGACAAAATTTTAAAAGAAAAATAAATTTTAAAAAAGAAAAATATTTTTGGGTTTTTATAATTATAAAAAATGGAAAACAAATGAAGATAAAAGAAAAACAAAACAAATTTGGAAAAGAAAATATTTTTGGGTTTTTATATATAAGAAAAACTTGAAAGAAAATATTTTTGGATTTTTGTATTTTGTAATAAAAATAATAATTTTTTTTTTAAATAGTGAGAAAATATTTACAAAACACAAATCAACGAAAGGGAATCAAAAACTCGCTTCAAACCTTCCCCGGCAGCGGCGCCATGAAAGTGATGTGTGGAATCGTAGTTATAGTGATTTTTCCTTAGAAACACTTGTGAAAGTATTTCCTCGGGTCGTGGTCCCAACGAAGGTATGAATGGAATTATCGGTTCGAGTCGTGATTTGTGAATTGAATAGGAAAAAGGGAGATATTTGGATTTTAAAACTACAATAGCAAACATAAACTAAAAGGAAATAATAAAGCATATAAGATAAGCACGTAAAACACAAATAACCTAAAAACAATCTAATATAAAAGCAAGTCGCAAGTAACTATTCTAAAACTAATTATACGAAAAGTAAACCAACAAATATACTAATCAATAAATGCATATAGATTATTCTAAAAATGATTTAAAAGATATATATGAGAAATATGTTTGCCAAGTGACGTAAATAAGCTCATTAAGTATGGACTAAGGTTTGATGATGAATTATTTTCCTTAAACAAGGTTATTTCCTCACAACGTTGGTTTATTTTGCAAACAATCCTTTAAAAAGAAAATAATTACTAGATGTGTAATTTGATTATTTTCCGGCTTTTGCCCTTCAAATAATAAAATTCCAAATCTAAATAATTTTTCCAATTATTTTTCACAATCCTTTTTATAAATACACACTTAAATCACATATCCGTATCACTTAGCAAACATTAACAAACTACTCGCTACACATAACTTTCATCAAATAGGCAAATATCTCAATTACTACTCACTAATCATATAAAATAGATCTACTCAATAAGCATTTCAATTAAACTACAAATTATCCAACAAATATAACCATATTTATGAACTAATATTCTAAAAGTGAAAAGGATAAGAGAATAGAACCCGATCTAAGAGATGAGACGAATTTAACCACCCGATTTTATAAACTTGTCAAATTATAAAGTTTATTTCTTTAATAGCTTTAATTTCACCAAGTAGTAATAAAGTTTTTGACTTTAATCACTAATTAGCTTCATAAAAACTATCAAAGCTATATAAGCTTTATTAATAAGCAAGTTTATAAAACCCTTAAGCTCCGGCCTTAGCGGTAGAAATGATGAGAAACAAAGAAAAATCAAAACTTTATTAGTATTAAGCAATAATAATGGCCAAATAAGCTATGGAAGAGCTTATTGGTTGAGAAAGCTACAAACTTTATTATCAAAAACCTAATAAAAAGCTAAAAGTTTAAAACTTTATGGTAAAAACCTAATAGATCTAAGAGAATAACCTATATTTGAAAAGAAAACTACTAAAGGTGCAAACTTTTTATAAAATTAGTATTAAAACTATTTGAATTGAGTTATTTAAAAAAACAAACATTCCTCACATACCAAGGGACTTATCCCCACCATCCATCTAAAAAGAAATCAATGGTTGAGATTAAAAGCATTTAATATTTCACCCATTTTTTATAATTTAATTATCTCTTAAACCGTTAATAGTTAAGCGAAAATAATTATACCATCGCGATGAGCATTTAATTATCTTTCTATAGATATGCATTGTGATATACCTTCGACAAAAAAAATTTCGTTTTTTTAACGTTTTTTTTCGTGGCCGAAAAATATCATATGTGATATGTCATATATGATACATATCATATATGATATATCACATATGATATTGCATATCATATATGATATGTAATATCATATATGATATGTAATATCATATATGATATATCATATGTGATTTTTTCGGCCACGAAAAAAAAGGTGAAAAAAACGAAAAAAAAATTTTTGTCGAAAGTATATCACAATGCATATCTATAGAAAGATAATTAAATGCTCGTCGTAACGGTATATTTTTTTTCGATTAACGATTAACGGTTTGAAAGATATTAATATTTGAAAAAAGAGGATGAAAGTGGGTTTTTTAAATTGTTGGGATTAATCTCATCCATTAGATCAAATAAATATAGAGGGGAGATAAATGGTGGAGATTAGTCCCTTGGTATGTAAAAAATATTTGGTCCTCAAATGATCTTATATCATATTTAGATCTACATATAATAAGCTAATTGATGACTTTATATAAAAGAAAAAACTAATAAAAATCGAATATTTTTGGCTTTTTATAAAGTAATTTGAAAACAAGTAGTGGATCTAGATTTATAAAAGTTTTTAAAACAAAATAGTAAAAGAATTATTAATAAACAAGCTAGATCTAATTAAAGCACAATAAACTATTAAGCAAAATAGATTTTTAGATGAAAAAGTAAATAAAAGGAAAAGATGAGAAGAAAAAGTAGATTAAGCTAAGTTGAATCAATATTAATCTTCATCTTCATTAAACATAAAATTGGTTGATTACAAATAAGCTCTTAAAAATATCTATTACATAATATTCTATTACAACTAAATAAAAAAAACTACTCTCTAAAAAAAAGAAATAAACTAAAACTGTGTGTAAATTATGAGGAAGGAATGATGATATCTTGGATCTCGAGCTGCCTTTATAACAATCATAAGGCGGTTACATTTTTCTCGAAACTTCCATTTGTGAATGACAGCTCATTCCTTCACACGGATTCAGATATTTTTTTACAAAGCGTGTACACGTGCAAGACATCCATTGGCTGAGAAATAATATTGCGTGCGAGTGGACTATGTAAGGAAGCAAACGCACCTCATTTATTTATTCATGGGAAGTGAAACTGACGCTCTTGGCCACTTGAATCAAATTTCTCATGGTTTAATTTGTTCTATGCCACGTTGGAGGATATGAGCCAAGTTGAAATTTACCTCAAAATAAATAAAAGCCACCTTAAATGCCACCTTAAATGCAATTATTATTATTTTTCTTTTCATCTTGTTTGTCGTATGCCAAGGATGCCAAATTGCCAACTGGATATCATTTCCTTTCAAAAGATACTTGCATTTATGAATTGAGATGGTCTTCATTTTAACTTCAATTCACACCTTCAATTCACGTATTTCATTTCTATTATTTCTTCATATTGATATTCCATGTTGGGCTTGATTTTTTTTTCGTAGGCTTCATTTAGTGGCTGGACTTTGAAAAATAGATATGGGCCAAAATATTGGACTGCTGCCACACTAGAAATAATATTGACTTGGCTATGGTGCTTGGGCTTCGTTTAATCATTAAATTTCTCTTCTTTTGCATCGATACTCCAAATAAAATTATCATTGATCCCGTAATTTCGCGCTCTTTCCAATCTCATGCTCGTTTTTGTCATTTTCTCGTGATTTTTGTCCTTTTTCATAATATCCATACCTGCACATTCACAAACACAAAAACAACATATATTTGACATTTATCGCCGGGTTTTTGGTCGTTTTGGTCCGTTTAAAAAAAGTAAAATGTATGTGTAATTTAACACATACCAAAATCCCCCAGACTAAGGTATTGTCGTGTCCTCACGCAATGTAATCACTTCACGTTCTTGAGATAAATAATTTCACAGCTCTTTTTACTAACTTTGAAAAGTAGCAAAACGTTCAAAAGAGATTAGGAAATTATTTATTCCCGAAAACGCCCCGTTATTCCATTTTATTCTTATACTAACTCTACACTACTATTTTTGTATTTTTCAACTTTATTCATGTGACGGTATGTTGACTTTCATTATTTTACAATAACGATTAAGGGTCATAGAGTAAGAACACGACTCATGGAGAAGTGACCGATTGGATAAAATTCATCGTCCCTGATTTTTCACAAGTCCCCAAACTAAGCGTAAAAACGAAATCATTGTTTAATTACAAGTTAGATGCCAACACTACCCATAGAAGTTACTTGTGTGTTTACCTCTTGCTCCCATTTTCCTATTTTTGGTATCTCATTATTTTATTTTTGTGAGAGAAATGAATTTCTTCATAAACATCTCGTTTTCATATTTATTAGTCCGATAAAGGTACTAAATTAGGACGCTAAGTAGTTAGTGATCTTTTCTCAAGAGTCGCTGCAATGAAAATGAGGTCCACATCAAGATCTTTATTATACTTATTATTATTATTATTATTATTATTATTATTATTATTATTATTATTATTATTATTATTATTATTATTATTATTATTATTATTATTATTATTA
>LBNU01011111.1:44166-66361 GCA_014162995.1 Artemisia annua
ATTCAAACTGAGATATGATATACCAAGTACCAATTTCACTTCCTAAGGCTTCCCAAGAAGCTACTAATACCAGGAAAAACCATCCTTCACCCTGCTCCATTGTTCCTTCATCTTCTCTACTGGATTTTTATTTTTGAGCTAATTATAAGTATTTTTGAGTATTTTCTGGATTTTAAAATGAAACAAGGTTTTATGCTTAATGAGCTATTAGAAACTTGATATTAAGCTAAACTGAGTGTATAGAAACAGTAGACACCACTTTTTAACAACACTTATTCAATTTGAGATTTTTACTAAAAATTAAACATGAACTGAAATGGAACTTAAAGACTGAAATTAAAGCTTGATAAAAGTTTAGAATACATTGAAGATACTTAGTACATTATTTGTAAACTGAAAATTATACTAGAAAAGGAAAATTACACTAGTCGACATTACTACACTAAAACTACTCTTAAAACTACTAACTAAAATCTAACTGCCCCTTTTTCCTGTCTTCTTTCTTTATTTATAAGCTTCAAAATGGACTCCTGGCTTTTTCCCACTTCTTTTCTAGGCCGTTGGATGGCTAAGTTTGATCTTGGCCTTTGAATGGTTTTTGGCGGGAAATGGTTTTATAACCATTTGGCAGATAGCTTTTGGTAACTTATGGCAGGTGATATAAATTGGATTGGAGTGGTGGAAAGGTAGCAGGGAGGTTGAGTGTGGCAGTGGAGGAGGTGTAGACGTGATGATGGGATGGCAGCTATGGAGTCACGGGTTGGAGGGAAGTGAGGATGAGGTGGAGGGGTTAGTTTGACTGGGGTGAGTTGGGTTTGACCCTGGTTATTAACCAGGGTGTGTTATTTTTGGGTTTGGGCCACAGGTAAATGGTACAGGTTAGTGGGTTGGGTTTAAGTTAAGTGGTATTGGGTTAGTTAAATAAAATAGGTGGGATGGATTTATTAGTGAAGGGGTGTTATTGGGTTAAGGTTAAAATTGGTCCATTAGGTTTATAAGGTTAAATAAGTATAGGGACCAATCTTGTACATGCTGAAAAGTTTAGGGGGTAGACTTGCCAAGCTGCCAAACTTTATTTCAAGGGTGATTCTTGCCAAGTATCAATAGTCCGAGGATTGTAAATGCGATTTTTCACTTTTGGTCCTTTAGGGACTAAAAATGCCAAATGTTAAAACTTGAGGGACCAAAATGTAATTTTCTTCAAACTTTCATTCCAAGGACTAATATTGACTTCTTGTGACTTCCCAAGGACCAATGTTGACTTTTCATCCAAAACATTCCACCAGGGACCAAATCTGCCAATTTCTGAAAGTACAGGGACCAAATTTGTAGATTCTCAAAACTTTTCACCCAAAGACCATTTTTGATAACTTTTGATTTTTAAGGGACTTGGGTTGACTTATCTTTCAAAATCAATGCTCAGGGACTAATTTTGACAAGTTTTAAAAGTTGGGGGACTGAAACTGCCAATTATGCAAACTTTGTTCATATTTCATCTGTTTTCAATTATTTTGCATCTGAAACATATAAAACACAATTTTGGGACATTTTCAGTATTTTGATGCATTTTTGAGTGTTTTTAAATGTTTTGCAGCTTAGATTTGACCAAAAATGATGAGTGTTTGAGCACTCATCACTAGTTATAATACTTGTGCACGCACATGGTTTTTAAAATTTCGTTTTCGTTATGTATTTTCATCGATTAAGAAATTAATCACTTAACATGTTTCAATTGGTTTTACTTGGTGGACTAAAAATAAAAAATTATGTGTGTATATGTTATAATCTAAATATTATTTTAGGAGAATGCTTTTGGATTAAAAATTATATTTTATTATTCAAGCAAAATCACATGATGATACTTGACTTGCTTGAGATGTTAGTGATATATGCTTTTAGTTTTGCAAACTCATCCGATCAATTTACGATGTGTTTCGTAATTGTGGTATTTCTTTTACTTATATTTTCACTAAAATATGTAACATATTTAGATAGCTTTGAAGATTGATTCATTTCCTTGATAATGAATAACCATCATACCATGTTTACTAATGCACCTTTTTATTTAGAAAATTGTATTTTCATAAGTTTGTGCTATTTACTTCTCATGTTTGATCATAAAATTACCAAATTAGCATAGATGCTTACACTATAGCTTCTTTATTACATAAAGAGAAACAAAAAAAGATGTAATTGGTAGAACTCAAATTTAATCTTACGTTTATGTATAATATATAAAAAATAATTTTTCTCTGAGACCGAACAATATAAGGAAATTATAATTACTTGTATAAGTAAATAATAAATGCATGAAAAAAATATAAAGAGTACATTCGCAAGTCTTTTAGGATTGTTTGAATCCTTACCGACCTTTCACTTTAGTGAAACTTTCTTTACAATTGGCCTAAATCATCAAGGTAAAAGACACCCATATTTTAGACCGTTGGTTGATACCCATAGTGTTATCAATGACATCAAACAGCTGCTAAGGTTCATTAACTCAATCAAAGACACCTGCTAAGAATTCCAACCATAAAATTCCCATATAGGCACTAAAATAAATCTTTGGTACATTAAAAAACGCACACAACAAATTGCATTACACTTTAGTGTGTGTGATAAGACCATAAAACTGCAAAAACCACTTACATGTTGCATTATAGCGAGGATAACAACAAAGTTAGTTATAACATCAAATAAAAAAACTTCAGATTAGAACTAAAGGGGTGTTTGGTTGTGCTTAATAAAGGTGCTTATTGACTTATTCAATTACCATAACACAATAAGTTTATGATAAAGGTCTCTTTCGGATTCTATCCAGAAGCAAAAAGAGGTTAACAAATAAAACATAAGTATAGAAGAATGGTTGTATCTCACATTCATGATTACCAACTCAAAAACATTATCGTAGTATAGTAAGGTAACAACCTGATTAAAAAATATATATTCTTGCTTAATAATTCACATATGTACATACTTTAATTCCTTTACAACAGCCAACCATTACGTTTTATTTATTTATTTATTTATTTTTTTGATGAAACATCACGTCAATGAATAAAGTTAGATTATCACCTATTTAGTTTTTCTTTTTCTGATTTAGGAGGTGATTTTTATCAAATAAGGATTGTGATGAGTGATCACCTATAGTAATAACTTATATATAATAATCTCAAGAGCGGATATTTGGACTTGATTTAGGAAAATTCCACGGGGAGTATGATGAACTTGTAGTCCCAAAAAGAACGTACATTCACCATCATTGAAACAATTCAAAGTTTGTTTCATTAAAGCTGGAAAAAGAGTCTGAGTACTGTTTGTGTGTAGAGCCAAAAATAATTCATCGACGTATTATTTATGCACAATTAAAATATCTTCCCCTGTTTAGAATAAACAAATGGGATCTAGAAACCTTTAGATGAAAGAATTAACAAGCAGGAGCATAAGTTTATCATATTACACGCCTCATGGGGGCAGTGTGAGACCTAAAGAGCCTTCTTTAAGTCGGTAGACATCGATATATTGGGTGCTCATGGTATATAACTAGGTCTACAAATCCCTCTGTGAGTGACGAACGAAACCTCCTCACGAGTTGGACATCAAAAGGCAGTTTGACATCCATTGTAATAAACGGAACCATTTTTTTGGAGCAGCGTACGCTAAAATAATATATCGAACAACTTCAGTCTAGCCACGCAAAGATTCGCAAATCAATTCCGTTACTCTGAAGTATATCTTTACGAAGCAAACGTAGATTTGTTTAGATATAACATTGCCTCTGCAGCAACGTTGTTTTTCAAATCCTATTTAGCCCTAATGACATAAAAATCCATCCGTTCGTGCACTAACTTCCCAATCAAACTCAAGAGATCGTATTGAATTTTGGTGGATCCTCTTGCATTGAGTTCAATCGCAGTTAGGTCATATAAAGTGAGAGCTGCATTTAATATTTTTCTGGTCTCATGACGAACTGTTAGAGCATAAAGCATATGTCTGCAATCGAGTGAATTATTGCTCAAGTCATAACTAGAGCTATGGATAGATCACAATAATATGATGGGACAAATTTGAGGAAAAAACCTAGTGCGTAAAAGTCTATCACAAGGACTATCTAACACATGTGATTAGTGATTGTTGTGTTTGAAATAAGGTGCTGTGAGGTTATGATAAATAACGTTCTGCAGCATATTAGTTGGTACCAAGGATCTGACGTGTTGAGGTTGAGTTGAGCGATCATTCTTAAGCTAATATCAGATTAAAAGTTATTCGGAGGCGAGAGCGAGCAATGTATGATAGTCTGAGAAGGATAAGCAATATGATGTATGCGAGAAGTGTGTAGATCGGGGTAGACTTGTGTTGGTTCAGATTCATGGTGGTTGTCTAGGGTATTAGAGAGTGCTGTCTAGGTGAACTAGAACGTTATAACCATAATATGTGCTCTGTACAAAGTTTCAGGTACTCTAAAATTATAGATCTATAATGAATAACTATACATTTAAATCATGACAAAAGAATTTATTCGTGTAATAGTTTAGAACAACTCGAGCGTCGAGTTGGAGAAGAGAATGACATATAAGAACAGAATCGATCTCGTAAAAATCATCAATTTCACATAAACAAGCGCTAAATACAGAGCAACGGGATAGTAGAAACTCAAAGTGTCTAAATAGACAAATGCAGACACGAATGTGGAAATTACCGTAAGAAAAGCCCGTGACGACGACGGTACTATATTAATTTAGACTCTGTACTTATAAAGTCTCAAGAAAAAAGACCAGAGACCTAATCGAAGTTCATAGATAGAGCATAGCTAAAAAGGTAAACTTCCAATAGTTCGGTAGCTAATAGAAGAAAACCATATCTAGTTTGAAACTCTTATGATAAAAAAAAATAAACAAGTCAAAACAAAGCACAAAAAAAAAAATCTAATGGAACATGAGAGTAGACATAAAATACTAAGAAAGAAATTAGAAACGACTATATATGCGCGTATTGTTTACGATTTGTAATGGTAATGTATATAGTTGTGTATGTGGGGTTTCTTAGATGTAAATGAAAGTTCCTAATAAACATGGGAAAATGTACATCCATATCGCAAATATCTCGAAAATTCCCTAGCAAGATAAAAAAACAAAGTATCACCAGTGATTGGATGTTATATAGAGAGATCACATATACGAGCGTTACTCAGTAAGTATAAGAGGTATAAAGTGTAAGGGGTTATTTGTGTTTTTTCTAAAGTTATTAAAAAACATGGAAACTTGTAAATTTACATTTAGCTCTACATAATTTATTTAAAATTTAACCACTAAAGTTTTATTAATTACTTTATCTTTTTTTAAGTTCTTGTTTTCATAAATTTGACACCTATATTTTTATGCATGTTTTTTCTTAACCAAATTTCTCCACTAAATTTATTAAGTTTGACCAAAATCAATTTAATTTTGACTTTTTATTAACCAATCATATTGCTTGATTTCGCCTACGTGTCAAAATCGAGCTCGCCTATTGGTCCAATTTTTTTTTCAATAAGAAGGGTTTTACAAAAACACTCCGAAATGATGTAATTCTTTTATTATATAAAAGATTTTTGCATCCTAAAACTCGAACTAAACTACAGATTTAAGAATCATTAGATTCCAACAGTGCAACACCCATGAAACAAATAACCTCTAATTTATTAGTATTTTTTTATTATTTTTTTAATGTATTTTTAATGAAAATTTAATTTTAGTTAAATGTGCTTATTTAAACAAATGAAAAAAAAAAAAAAAAAAAAAAAATGTGGAGTCCAAGGGTGCACGACGGCCCCAAAAACTAGTGTTATACGAAGGAAAGGTGTGTTTGGTGTTGTGGCAGCAATTTTCCCTACGGCACTGGCCGGACGGCGCAAGGATACTTATCAAATTATTGTACTACTATCAAATTAAACATAACCAAACACCCCTAAGTTCAAAAAAAAAAAAACCAAACACCCCCTTGCTACTATCAAAATTCTGATCAATCGGAGTAAACTACCGCCAAAGAGGCTTTCTGTTCATTTCACCGTACGAAGATTGGCTGGTTGATTTCATCTTTTTCAATCTTATATTTCGATTAATGTGATATATGCTATTGCTACTTACCGTTGCATTTTTTATAATTTGCTGTGATTGTGAGCATGTTTAAGAGAAAAAAAGGGCTTACTTAAGTAAATAAGCATATCGCTTATTTAAGTAAATAAGCTCATAAGCCGAAAACCCCATAAGCCGGAAAGATAAGATAATCCAAACACCCCCTCTAGATGGTTAGGTTATTACTCACTCCATGGAACTCTTTCGGCCTGTTGTATATTGCTCGGACTAGTTATCACTCTTTTCGGCTTATTTCATGATTGGTATAGTGCAATCTGAGAAACAATCTTGCTGCACGTGATTTGAAATACTTACTTTTCTTAACGTATAATTTGATACGAGTTATATCTTCATGTTGCGTGTCATTTTTAATTCTGGAGTGGTATTAATTATAGATATATGCAAACATCTTTAAATTTTACACGACAAAAGAAATTGATAGCTTAGTGGTGGATTCTCCCTTCTCTACATGATGTCACATGTTTGATTTTTTACATTTCAGAGTTAATTCTCGCAAACAGACTCGTTTTGATTGAGTCCAGTAGAAATAGACCATCTGACTTCTTATAGTTTATTATTCAAAAATCAGTTGGTTGAATTAAAAGCTAAAAATATGTAACTTATTTTGGGTACCATTTAAGTGTAGGTTAATTAGTTTCTGCGTTTTTAATTCGAATGTGATAATATTTGGATAAAAGATTATTCTTCTTGTTAAAGCTATTTGTAATTAAACATCCATTATGCATAATCTTGGCGTCTTCATTCTTCTTGCCACGACATTTTCGTCATTGCCTTAGCGTTGATTGATAGAGGGAGTGAGATTCTAATCCCAGACCAAACATAATTATTTTATTTTGATCTTGTAGTGAGCATGCTGAGCATGCAATGTGAAATATATTAAAGTTAAGTGTTCTTATAGTTCCTGCGCCTGTTTTTTTGTGTTAATGTAGTGATGGCAAAATGGGCAGGTTGGTACTGGCTCAGAAGCGAATGGCTTAGGTTTACCAGACACGTTTTTTGTCCAATATTTCAAAGATTTAATAAACTGTTAGTATCAAAAATGATCACCAAAGTAATATTATATATAGATAGAGTGTATGAGGATTGATGAACCACCCAAGTGTTCAAGTTATTTCAGTAAGACCACCGAGATATTGAGACTACCAACCCAAGATTTTATCTCGTGTCCTCGACATACAATAATGCCTNATCGCTAGGGTGATCCAGATACACGGTCCAACAAGGCGTTTTCTCCTTCGCGCTTACTTCTTTTCTATATAGTGTTTTTTTATTTTATTTTTGTTGGTATTTGAGTATGCGTCTTTGTGAGGTGGTTTTTATAATTGTGATTAGTAATGTTACAATACAACTAAGTGCATTGCGGTGATAGTGGGCATTCCTCTTATTATATGGCCCACACTTACAAACACATCCCTACTACAAAGAAGTTAGGTATAAAGCCTTTCGTGCAGTAAGACAGATCGCTAATATCAGCCAAACAAGAATTTTAGAGGATCCTTGAGAGAAAAAGTTGAGAAGCCTTTGCAGTTAAAAGTTGCAAATACAAAAGTTGAAGCCTGTGAGTTAAAGGCTAATTCATACAAAAGTTGAGAACCTTTGAAGTTAAAAGTGGATAATGTGAATAAGAGCTTTGCCAGGTTGTCACAAAGTAGAGAAAATTGCGAGCGCACAGTTACATGCAGTCCGAACACACCTTGTCAACTCCGGCGACAAACGACCTCTTATAAGTAACGAGTTTGATGCTTGGGGCCCAATGTAACTACGTAGCACTCCTGTTGAAGAGATTATGAAATAACCTGATCTATCCAAGTTTGTTATTGATAGTGTTTACTTTTGTGTGAATATATTCAACACACCCATTTATCAACTTAAATTTTCATTAAAATAATTAAAAAAATAATAAAAAATACTATAATTAAGGGTTATTTGTTTCATGTGTTGCACTGTTGGAATCTAATGATTTTAAATCTGCAGTTTAGATTCGAGTTTTAGGATGAAAAAATATTAAATATGTAATCTATACCCATAGATCGAAACCGACTAGGCATGGGTGTATTTAAGCTATTTCATGTAGGTACTAATTTGATTCTCTCATTGCACCGAATATTTTATGTACTTATTTATTTTTCTCCTTTATTTAGTAGCTATTCATGTGGGACCAATTTGGCTTATTATTAATGTTACCATGGTGATACCAGTATCACTTTTATTGTAACTAACAATATGTTTAGGAAAGTTTTACAACTTCTAAGTGTCGAAAAAAATGTAAACTCTACCTAATCCCTTTGGCGATTTTGGCGACTCTTACAACCCTAAACCGACTATAATCTTTTAGTTCTTTTGTCTGTTTCTTGCATCGATCCATGATACGACTGTTTAAAATTCTATTTAATAATGGATCTACTTTTCCTTGTTTTTTGTAACAGATTTGGCCGGTTGGTTTTTGTTTGGGGCAAATTACTGAAAATGTAGCAACTGTCACTTTTCTATTGTATGTAGATGATGCTTTTTTTTTTCCCAATGTGTCATAAACTGCTAAATTCGTCCTTGTGATGTAGCGGTGACTTGATTACCTGCTGGGCAGGTTAACCTAACGGTGTTAGGTTTATCATATGCACGTTAGTCCTTTAGACTAACGATCCAATTACCTGCAACAGCATCGGTCACATCACTACTTTGGCCGTCTCATTGTCAAGTGATCTACTTTTCTCCTCTTTGTCCACTTAACAAATCTAACACCTTCAGACAAACAAACCGTCCAGCTTCAACCCCTTCAAAGTACAAATCCAGAATACCTTAAATATACGTTAATTTATCAAGACAGGAGAGAAATGAAAAGGTTTTTTTTTTTTTTTTTTTTTTTTTTTTTTTTTTTTTTTTTTTTTTTTTTTTTTTTTAACTAACAAATGTACCTGCAGTGACAAATATTTGTTCAGGCGAGGGGGTAGCTTTGTTGCTAAAACATTATACACTTCAGCGATAGGATGGCAATCTGGTAGATCATAGGATTTAGAAGATACATAAACGCTTCCCAAACGTTCCAATTCCATCAATTACATCCGGTTTGACCTGTTCCAAGATACAAGGCTGCACTCATCTATATATAAAGTAATCCAAAGGGAAACTAAAGGCATTTTACCCCATACTACTAATAAATCAGTTTTGAACTTAATGGGTCAACAGTCACCCAAAGTGTAATTTTTTGAGCAGAAAAGCATAACAAATACTATTTTTATTTTTATGTTTTATTTTTTTAAATAGTTAAAAAAGAATAAGGGAATATTGTATTAGCACTTTTAACTGCAAAGGCTTCTCAACTTTTGTATGATTAGCACTTTTAACTGCAAAGGCTTCTCAACTTGTTATCTCTCAAGGATCCTCTAAAAAATTTCTTGTTGGCTGATTAGCACTTTTAACTGCAAAGGCTTCTCAACTTTTGTATGGTGTCTATAGTGTCTTATAAAAAAGAAAAATCCAACACCGAATGCCCTAGTGGTAATAAACCTAACCTCCTCACAAGAGGTCTAAGGTTCAAACCTCAATAGGTACACCTTTGGGGGTGGCCAGGAAAGGGTTGGACGTGGTCATCGGGATACCTCGGTTAGACCACATACATCTGAGTCAAAGACTCACCCTCCCCCTCCAGGGTAACCTGAAGAGGGAAAACCTCATCCATTTACCATTTAGTGTGTTATAAAAAACTGGTTGGAAATTGCTTTTGAAAATGCATAAGGTTGTAACTACTCTTAAGAAGATAATAAATACATGACTAATATGTATATTTTAGTTTCAAATTAGGATAATTGGGTACCCAAATGAAATGATAATTTATGAAATTCAAAATGATATAGTGTGGATGAGGGTAGGTGTATGTAAATATTTGAAAAAATGACTAATCTGTTCCATTCTAGTTTCAACTCAACCTATACCATCAGAAGGTAGTATGCACTATGTCATATTTGATTCTCGCAATGTACCCTTTTTTTAGTATAAGGAAGTAAATGTATACACACAAAATGATTCACATAAATGAAGACAAATGGAAACACCTTTTAGAATATGTGATTTAATGGTACTTAGATGCTTAGCAGCCAATGTGAAATATCATAAATTTAAGTTTTGTGTTGTTAGTAAATGATAAGAGATTTATGCATTGAAAATACACATTGGGCGAATTTTGACTCGTTTGATCCAAGATAATGGATAATCCGAATCATCCTTCCCATTAGTTAGCATATGTGTCAAAAACTGCCTCTAGTTATTTTGAATATGCTTTTCATATTGACTTATTGCACTAGAAATGGTTATTCTGGTTGAATTGCTGGATGGAGAATCTTAGCAGCTTTATATATCTTCCAATCATTTGAAATTCTACCAGGTCTGTTGGCTTATTGATGAAATTGAAGGTTTTGTACATCCTTAGCAATGAGCTCATCTTCTTGCCTGATTGTATTTGTCACTACAGGTACATTTGTTTAGTTCCAAGTATCATGTTCTGTCTCACTATCTTAATATAGTATCGTATAAGTTAAGGGGTGTTTAAATTTGAGCTTTGAAACTATTAGCCTGTTGCTTGACTGTAACTTGTTGGTTGTATGTGAATGTTAATTCGTTAAGTGACTATAAGCTACCATGAACTTCTCGCTTAAACCTGGAGATTTAATCGTATTATTTATCTGTGGTGTTGTTTAGCTATATCGAAATGGAAAATGGTAGGAGCAAATGTGATAAACCTTTGCCTTCTGCATTAAGCAGGTAGAGTCTATATGCGGTCAACCGTAGCTAATAAGTGACAAAGTCCGGTATGAATTTTTTCCAGCTAGCATAATCTTGTAAAGGAATAACTATGATGGATTAACTAGTGTATGCTTTATTTACAATACAACATTTATATCTTTATGATCATGTGGTATCTACCAAACATCTTTTTCAGCTGAACTGTGTAGGCTTCTCTTGTCTTGAGTTAACTCAGTGCATAGCACTATTAATGTTAAGTTAATATGCTCACGAGTTAAATCCATATGGCCAAATATTATTTATCTGTGGTGTTGTTTAGCTATATCGAAATGGAAAATAAATTTATGGCCAAAGAAAATGGACAGTGTGAGGTATCTGAAGTTCTATTGTGTGTCAATAGATGGAAGCTCATCTTTGCGTAAATAAAATGATAGCTAAACAGAGTTATATTAATTCTAAGAACTAATTTCATTCTACTGTTTTAACTTTTTGTGCTCCTTGGATTCCCTTCAACTATAATCATGTCAAGAAATGCTAAAGAGTTCAATAATACCTTAGGAATTTAAGCTTCAGTTTCTAAGCTGTGCCACAGTTTTTATAGAATTAGTCACGTTCTTAGAAAAGTTTATATCATAATGCGCATTGTCAATGTGTTGAGAAATTGGTAGATCCTGTAAAAGTTGTAAGGCAAATTTTTCCAGTTTTGATTTTTATGACAGGTATGTCCGGCCATTTCTATTATAAGACCACCTCTCTTTCACTATATCTCAAGTGGCTGTGGGTTCAAGTCCCAAGTGGGACAAATGTGTAGTGTATAAGTGTGGGTTTGTTACTTTGCCTTTCTAGAAAAAAATATCTGTCATGCCGTTTTTTGTGTACCATTTATGGCAGTTGTGCTAGTTATTTATGATTAATCCCATGTTTAGTTAATATTCTGTTGGAATTGACAGTGTACATAATTAGTGTTTTAACTTAATTGAATATATTTGTGGTTGTATCTTTAAGGTAGCTTTCTATAAGTGCAGCGTTCATGGCGGATATTTTGTTTCCTTTTTATATTCTGAAGAACTATTTTTTTTAGTTACACTGGCATTTAGATTAGAAATTTGTCTCTAACATAATCTCAGCTCTCCTCTTTTATCTACCATTGATGGATTCTCAGCTCAAGGAGTTTGAGTACCATATAATAAGGTATAAGATATAATTGTATATGCCAGGACTCTAATAGCTTGCAGCCTATCTTGAGTTGAAGCTATCGTTCCTATTGTTTTTTTACTGATGTAATAAATGCTTGGTGTGAGTAAGAACCCAATAGCGAATTTACCTCGGTGGTCATAACTCATAACTTAGCGGCACATTACGGGTTACACCCATATTTGTCCAAGTTCATTGAACCACTAGTAAAAAGTATGGTCAATACGCAACTCCAAATTGAATAGGATCAGAGCTCCGTATCACTTGTTTTCAACTCATTTTCTAAACGCATCTGTGCACACAATCCAACTCTTGAACACCCAATCTACATTTTGTACCATTCCCGTGTGAACACAAAACTCCTTTGCATTAGGTGTGTATTTTCGGGATATTTTGAAAGTTTTTTCGGGCTAATCGAGGTCCATCTATTCAATCGCACACCAAAAATGGCAAAGAGATCAAGAAGGGTTAAAGATACGGTTACGGAACCAAAAATGTCAAAGAGATCAAGAAGGGTTAAAGATACGGTTACGGAACTGATGAATGATGATGATCGAATCAGCCGTTTACCAGATGACATGATTCATCACATTTATTCCTTCAGAGATGCTAGATCTTCTGTTCAAAGTAGTGTTCTGTCAAGGAGGTGGAGAAATACATGGAAATCTCATCCCCGTCTCAACTTTGAGAACAATCGCTTTTCTTCTCAAACAAGTGGCTTTAAATATCCTAATTTTGCACAAAAGTTTCTATCTGCACGTGTTCATGTTGCAGAACTTTCTGCAATTGACTTCCGGTCAAATTCTATTAGTCTTCTACTTCTCAAAAAGATTTTAGATTATGCAATGTCGCATCAGACTCGAAAGGTAAATATTGAATTCTTGGGTAGTAAACAAACAAGACGTGGTGGATTTGATCTATCTTTATTTCGATCTCATTTTCTTGAACATCTCTGTCTAAGTATTGATTTTGAGATTATTATTAGTCCACCTCTGACCTGGGATTTGCCCGCTCTAGTTCATTTGAATCTCGACCTTGTTAAAATTAGAATGGAACCTTCAAATGATTCTGCTAGTAAATCCATTGATTTATTTTCCGGCTTCCCAAATCTTAAAACTCTTGTTTTAACTCGTTGTTTGCTTTCGAATATTGGCACTTTCATTATTGCATCAAGTAAATTAGAGTATCTGTCCTTGAAAGGTCTTTACTGTGGATGTAAGTTTATGATCTCTGCACCAAAGCTCGCATCCTTTACGTACTATGGCATGCCTCAGTTTTCGTTAATAGCAAATGATCTTCTTTCGTTAAAGACAGTTGAGTTTGGGACACTCTATCACAAATCTTTTGACAACAAAGCACAGCTTGGAGATCAGATGATCAAGACCTTCGTGCAACTCTCTAAGGCGGAGACTCTTACTGTAAACTTAGATGTGTTGTGGTTTCTTTTAGAGAACCCAGATTTACTTGAAAAACGACGCTGTCCTTTTTTGAGGCTTCAAAGTTTGACACTGGTTGTAAGCAAGCTACCTCGCTGTCTCGCTGACTTTGTTGCCATTATCAATTTTTTCCGTAGAGGCTCTCCATCTATTAAATTCCATCTTAAACTTGATTCAACACCACCAATTGTCCGCTACCGTATTTGGTGATTTGATCATTTGTCTGCAGCAAGAGGAAATCATTGTTCGGTAATGTCATTCTAACTTTTTTTTTCCCCCCAAAAGTATCTAATTGTTTAAATGACAACTGCTACCTTAAAGGGATGTCCCAAGAAGTACCAAGTGTGTTCCAGTCTACTAATGTTATGGGTTAACCTCCTCGTTAGAGGTCTCTGTGCATGGTGTGTTGTGTTGTGTTTTGTTATACCAAATAAAAATAATATAGAAATTACCAAGTGCGTTTTGTAATCTTTTATGTGTAAGACTGTTATATACTAAAATTGGACCATTAACAGAGATACAAGATACAGGTCACATGTCTCTTTTTTGGTCCCTTCCATATCTCTCTAAAAAACGTTTCAAATGGCAAATGAGTATTTCTTTTTTTTATTTTTTTTTTTTTTTTTTTTTTTTTTTTTTTTTGATAAACCTGCTGAGGGTGGTGTAGAGCGGGGCCAGGCTCGATGTTTGGGTATCTAGAAATCCCTATTGGTCATTATAGTATGTCAAAGGTTAGTTGTATGAGAAGTAGGGGCAGGAAGATGTGTGTTTTGGAGGACCCATGCTAATGGGTCGGTGACACATGTTAAATATGATTAGGGGGTGTTTGGGATACCTTGAACCATAATAAGGGACATATAGGGGGTGTTTCTTTTCCTCTTAATGTGTGGGCCCAAATCATTATTTCTTCTTATTCGGGAGGCCCACAAAAACCTTCCTCTCTCATTAAGATGACAAACTAGACTTCTCTTTGGAGAGCACTTATTTCAAAAATAAAAGAAACAACCCCATAGTTTGAACTAGACTCAGTAACATCAGCTAAAGTAAAATAACAATATAGACAATGATTATAACACCTATAAGAGTATTCAAATATGCATCATAGGGACTTAGAATCAGTTTTAGTTCCATGACTATGTAAATACTATACAGGTAAAAAGAGCTCTAGTTTTAGTTGCCTAATTGTGAGAAAACCAATGCACAAAAATCATGGAAACAAAATTACCACCTCAGTGAGAAAACAGAACTTAAAAAATTACTAAGCAGGGACTAACACGACTAACAAAAGCATCGACATTGGTCAAATGTCTATAAGGGGGATTATTTTTATTGGACTATTGAGAAAAGAGTTGCATTTGTTGTGACACGTCCGATACCAAATTGCTGTGTTTATTGTGGGACCAAAATTGCTTAAGTATTTGTCTTTTGGACACAAACTTATGCAGTGGAACAGAAACATGAATATATTATTTCAAGGAACTGTATTTGTTTTAGGAGTTCAATTTATTTTGAAATTTAGATTTAGTTATAAGAAAGGAGATAATATGTTTTGGACTCACCTCTGTAGTTCACAAGTAGATTAAGAGCACATATTCGGTATTTTGTCATGCGTTCAATAGCGTGCTTTTATACAAGAGAATCCTAGCATAAGTCTATTCCGTTGTGCTGAAGTTTAGTCTATAGGATAACTTATGATGCATTCCAAATGTCATTATCAACCAAAAAGTTTGTATCAATTAGAACAGCTGTAATGGTTAAATTACCCATATTCCAACTTCAAAATGTGACAAAAGCTGCAATATTTTTGGGATGTAGCCAATAGGGTGTATAAAGTAAATACAAAAGCATATATTAGTTATTATTTACTATGTTATGCTCTTTCTAACACGAACCAATTTACATTTACAGGTTCAGTGGATCTTATATTATCATGACTTGAAACAGAATTATGCAGAAGAATATACCATGCTGTTATCCTAGATGCCTTCGCTTTAGAGTTTCTTGGCTGCTTTGTTTACATTGTTTCGTATTTTGTTACTATTTTACTTTCCCGGATTCCAGATTTCCCTGTTATCTTCTTGTAGTTGCATTTACTGCTTTATTTTCAGAATGCTAAATGTGCTGTTTACAGATGGTTTTATGCTATTGTCTAAATTGGAACTATGTTTGTTTCATTTTTATTTATCTGTAAACGTTCTTAAAAGGGGTATCATAGATTTATCTGCACATGCTGCCTCATGGGTTCCAAAGCACCATCATGAAATGCTGGTAGATCAGAAGTCGCTTATTAATATATTCATGCATATGAATTTTTGTTTTTATTGATTAAGGTGGCTGACGATGTCTTATGTCAGAGTGACGGATTAAGGTGGAATGATTTGTTTTGAGGCCGTCTCCAACATAAAAACATCACATTTGATGTATTAAAAACAATCTATACAATCAATATATAATGAATTTAGTGTGAATTTTGTTAGGAAACAATTCCTTGTAGAATGTTACAACCAATTTAGTGTGATACTATGTCTTTAAGACAACCATTTTGCTAAAGCAAAATGATTGGGTTATGTGCCTAATTTGTGTCTAAAAAGATGATTGAAGCATGTGTATAGTTTTTTAACTGAAAATAAGATCGGTCTTTTTAAATCCCGTACCGTCTTAATCCATTCTTTCTCGTTTTCCTTCAGTCTTTGTTGGACCGTCAGTCAAGTCCAAGACAGTTTTGGACTAGTTTCCATTCAGTCAGGTTATTCTCTCGCACAATTTTTTTGTTTTTATTTATTTATTTTTTGTATTTTCTATATTATTTCAATTATTTTAGAAAAGAAATATTCTAATATAATTCGATAAGTTGCAGTTTTTTTAGAGCTCGATTTTTATAATCAGAGCATATGCATATTGTAATTATTTAAGTTTTTTTTTGAACAAAATTATTTAAGTTAAACGGAAAGAAAATAGTGTATAAAATAGTAGAGTAATAAAAATGAAATAAAAAATGGTTTTCGGCCATGCTCATCTTAATCTTAATCTTAATCTTAACTACATATAATAGGTGAATGGTCAATCTTGAAAGTGGAATATTGAAACTTGGTTAAACCTTGAAAGTGAAAACTTGAAATTCATAATGTAGTGAAACGTGACTCAAGTGAGGAAAGTGTGTAAGTATTTTTAGCAACTATTGAATTCTTCTTATATACATCACATGAATTGGCAAGTATCTATGCATTGACAGCAGATTAGCATTGACTCTAAATACAGGAATGATTTGATAAAGTGTATTTTATTGCCTATATAAAAAATGCAAATGAAAATCAAACCAACCGACCCTCGCACATAAATTAAAACAAACAGTGAACAAAAACACACACACACCATTTCGTCTCTCTAAGAGCAGAGGGTATGGAGCTCCTCATCTCTCGCCATGCCAAGTTGGCATCTCCTCATGCCTAGCCACCACACCCCCTTAACCTCCTCACACCTCCTCATGTGCTCCTTACTCGTCTGCACGGCGAAGGGAGTTGTCTGACCCATTCGTACTTTTTTTTTCTTTTCTTTTTTTTTTGTTGTGAGTGGTAAATAAAATAGAGGTGTAAGTGGTGGGCCCAAATGAGTAAGTTGTAGTTAGTTGTGAGTGAAGGAGGTTGTAAGGAGAGGTTTGTTAAGATGATGTGGCACCCTGTGGGGCCTGAATGAGGAGTTTTACCTCCTCACCACACCTTCCTCTCTAAAACACCAAATCTGCTATCTCACACACTCTCTCTCTCTCTAACGCAACTCTCCACAGAAATTGCCACCATCGCAAAAATCACGACCATAACTTTGTGTTTTCGGTTGGTGATGCAGTGGCTTAGGTGGTTTTGATGGTGTTGTCGACTGTTCGATTGTGTTTGTGTGGCGTATTTGTTGTGTATGTGGTTTTAAAGTTGAGACACCCTCACAAATCGTATATCTAAAGATCTCAAGGTTATTTATTTCAAGATCTCAAAAATTAAATGCGTTTGTTGTTGTGTTTCGATACATAATTTTTTTAATGAGTGTTGGCTTCCTTATTCTTGAATATGAGATCTGAGAGTGTGATAATGTCTGATTGTGGTGTCGGTGGATGAACAACATTGGTGATGTTGTAATGGTTTTTGGTTTCTTTTATTTTCGTTCGATTTGACGGGTTCTGTTTGCTTTTGTTAGATCTAACGGGCTACGGTCGTTTCTTTTTTTTTTTTTTTTTTTTTTTTTAGTTTTTTGTTGGAGTTTTTTTTCTTTAACATTGCAAACTCTTTTATAGATCTGAGCCAAATTTACGACTTAAGGCACGATGAAATTGTTTAAAAGCAATAGTTTTGAATTATTAAGAGTAATTTTCTTGGTAGCCTAAAACATCATTTTTGATTTTCCATCATCTTTTGTTTGAATTATATATGAAGACCATAACCATACATATGAAGGCTTTTAATTACTGTTCACTGGTGACAACGATGTATCATATGGGTAATATAAAAATTAGATAAAAAGACAATTTGGTTGACAAAATGGTTTGTGAATGAACTAGGCCAATATGGGAACAAATTTGGACGAAGTTTGAAGCTAATTTAATTGGAGATGAATTCTTTTCATCTTGGCTTAAAATGAGAAGCAACTTCATCTAGCAATATGACAGCAAATAAAAAGTATTAATAGAATATGATGGCAACCAATACCCAAGTTCATATATAACAAGACTGATAAATCTTCTTTTTTGTATATTAAATATGTAATCGTTGGTTCATGTTGCAATTGGTTTATAGGGCAATTAGTTCATATTTCAATTGAATACATTCATGATAACAAGTCACTTTTGAGCAAAATGATAACAAATAACTATGAGTGTGACAAAAACTGATTTCAAAGCTTACTAACATCAGTAATTGGCAAGGCTAAGTATCGACTAATAGTGACCGTACACCGTGCCCGTGCCCCGACAAAAAGGGCTTGTACCTATAAACCGTATACCCAAATACAAAATAACACCCACCAAAATAAGGGTGAACCATATAAACCGTTGCCGCCTTTATTTTTATTTGTAAAAGCTTTTACTTTTTAAATTTTGTAAAAGAGTAAAAATTTTGTAAAATTATCTTAATCTTAACTACATATAATAGGTGAATGGTCAATCTTGAAAGTGGAATCTTGAAACTTGGTCAAATGTGAGAGAAATGTGCACAACTCTTATATTTGGCAACTATTGAATTCTTGAATTAGCCCTTGAAAATTAAAACTAACAAACACATCTTATGGCTTATGTCAGAAAGATATGAGCGACACACGGTATACCAAAAATAAAAACTTAACAAACAGTTGACTTGTCTTCCCATTTATTAAAAGAATGAAGGATATCAACAATAAAAAGAGTGGGAAAACTTAACACGGTTGCCATATTACTCAGTATAACACCATGATAGTCCCCTAAACTAAAAACAAAACAAAACTGCTGCTTCTAGATCATCTTCAGGCAATGAGGTATATGTTTTTCAGTTTTGTTTATTATGTTTTACAATTCATTATATCACTAATGTTCAAAAGAGATGATCCCAGACCTTTTTATTCAAGACATATAACTTAGAGTTTAGAGCACAACGTATCATCCAACTTATAGGTGTAAGTTATACCTCCCGTGATGGAACTTGAATGTTCATGTTGGAGGAGCCGAAAACTTTTATTTGAAAACAACCTTTTCTTTATACATAAAATGCTAAAGGTTAATATGGAGTATAAAAGAAACAGATCAAAAATTTGATAATTCAAAATTGAAGTATAAAAAGTTAAAAACACTATTAGCTTCATAGTCTTTGCGCTAACCAACTTTATTTTTAATTGGATAAACTGAAACTAAAATACTAACGTAAGACCTAGCTCGTTAACATGCCAAAATACCACATGATTTTCTCATGTAAATAACAGATAGGGTAGCCGATCTAGAGGGTCAGTTGCAATATAATGATTCTAATATGTATACTGTTTTATTTTTATCCACAAATATTAGGGCCCACGACCTGTGCATAACCTTAAAAATATTCCGTACTTGGTTTTATCCGTCACGTAAGCTCTTTTACACATGACACAAAATTTTTAAGTATAGTATCCTTGTTGTCAAGAGACAACGCCATCAAAATGATGCTGTTTTTGGTATGTACTGTGCGTCTTGTGAGTGTGCCTTGACGAGTTTAGTTTTCACTTTACTTTGTTATTTATGATGCCATGCTAACGTAAAATTACCCAGAGCTCTAATATAAAACTGACTTTCTAGTTTCATTTACTAAATACCGGAGTAGGTGACATGTCTAATCATCTAGGGATCTAGGGGGTGATTATTTAACCTTATAGGTTTATTTATCAGCATATAAGCTTATTTGATTTCCGCTTATATTTCATAAATCTTAATTTTCTAGCTTATTTTGTGACTGTTGGGCTTGTATCCGAGTAATAAACTTACGCAAGTGTCAGAATAAACCGAAAAATTAGAACTTATCTTAACTACATATAATAGGTGAATGGTCAATCTTGAAAGTGGAATCTTGAAACTTGGTCAAATGTGAGAGAAATGTGTACAACTCTTATATTTGGCAACTATTGAATTCTTGAATTATCCTTTGAAAATTAAAACTAACAAACACATCTTATGGCTTATGCCAGAAAGATATGAGCGGCACACGGTATACCAAAAATAAAAACTTAACAAACAGTTGACTTTTCTTCCAATTTATTAAAAGAATGAAGGATATCAACAATAAAAAGAGTGGGAAAACTTAACACGGTTGCCATATTACTCAGTATAACACCATGATAGTCCCCTAAACTAAAAACAAAACAAAACTGCCGCTTCTAGATCATCTTCAGGCAATGAGGTATATGTTTTTCAGTTTTGTTTATTATGTTTTACAATTCATTATATCACTAATGTTCAAAAGAGATGATCCCAGACCTTTTTATTCAAGACATATAATATTCTGAAACTTACTTCTTTTTTTTTTTTTTTTTTTTTTTTTATTAGAATAAATAATTAATATATATATATGTTTTTGTTATTTTTTCTTTTTTTTTTGTATTTTTTTTTAGTTTCCGACCTTAATGTTCAAAAGAGATGATCTCAAGAAAGGTAAGTAGTCAAAATTGAAATGTCTAGATTTATTTGTTTTAATTGAAATGTGTAGACATAGTGCAAAAAAAACAAGTTAAGATGGCATTATACATTTTTCTAAATTGCCATGTGTGATTCTGATTTCAGTGAGCAGCAGAGATGAGGAACAAAGCCTTCTTCAGAAGGAAAAACATGTTATCCCTGGTAATTCTAGATCGTCTTCAGGCAGTGAGGTATATGTTTTACAATTTTTGTTTATTATGTTTTATAATTCATTATATCACTAATAATATTCTGAAACTTCCATTTTTTTTTTTAATTTCATACCTTAATGTTTAAAAGAGATGATCTCAAGAAAGGTAAGTAGCCAAAATTGAAATGTGTAGATTATTTTTAACATGTTTTTTATTTGAACAATTTACAACATGTTTTACACACTTTTAATCCATTTTATTGTGTGATTTCGGTTGGCACGGTCGAACCGTACGAGACACCATTAGCTATAACTACCGCAAAAGACCACATGAAACTTACAGTAGCTCTCAACATAAAAAACCCGTTACTTGCTCATTAGGTGGATGGGATTAGTTGACTGTGGGGATTGCACTGCAAACGTGTCGGTGGAATACTATCTGATGACATGGGCGTTAGGAAAACGTACCTGATATGCGTTTTTATTATGTCACTTATCAAGCCAACCTGACCGAGAGAGTACTTGTTGTTGCTCCAAGCACCTTGTTGGACCAATGGTCCTAGGGGTTTTCTGAAAATGGTTTCAAGCATATCTTTATTAAAGGACTCCCAAGGAAAAAGCTCTTGTGTGTGTAGAGGTTTGTAACTTTAAATACTATAAAGCTAATTCTACTATTTATTGATTATGTTTTACTTATTTGTAGGGGCGAGGGATTCCTATTTGTAGGATCTAAACACACACCTTGTATTAGAGTGATACTTTGAGTTATATTATTAAGCACGCGAAATATACTTAACAATACTTAGAATATGAATTGTATGATGTAATGTAAGTGAGAACAGTTGTAAGTTTAACACAAAGCTTCAATATTATTGATAATAATACGAGTGATCTTGCTTATCACTAGGGTTACACCTTGAAGCTTTCTAGGGTTGATACGTACCTAGAACAATGACCTAGGACCTCCTTTTATAGCACAAGGAGTCCTTTACAAGATAAATATAAAGCTATCATAATAGAATATACACAAGATCTTTTCTATATTTATCTACATACGAATACATTACAGTTATCCTAACATCAGTGGTAATGTGTTTCCACTGCTAGTGCATTCTTCAGCAGTGTGCCACCTAATGTATACCACATTCAATTAAACAAATAGAATCAGACATTTCAATTTTGACCTACTTACCTTTCTTGAGATCATCTCTTTTGAACATTAAGGTCTGAAACTAAAAAAAAAAAAAAAAAGAAAAAAAAGAAAGATTTTCAGAATATTATATGTCTTGAATAAAAAGTCTGGGATCATCTCTTTTTGACGATTCATGGAATATATGATTGTAAAACATTAATAAACAAAACTGAAAAACATATACCTCATCTGCCACTG
>LBNU01011111.1:103103-136838 GCA_014162995.1 Artemisia annua
CCATTGTGCTATAAATAATAGTCACGTGAATACTTCACAATGTGACTATTTTGAATGTATTGGTCACATATAATACCCTTATAACGTGGCCATAAACATCCTATTGATACACATTTGTGATATGGTGTGACTATTGTAAAGCCTATAGTCACATGATCGTGCTTCAAATAAATGTGACTATACACATTAGGATTTGGCAAGCAAACACACGTTAAACTTTAGACACACATATTAACTTACGTGACCATATGTGCCGAATTTTCGTTACACTTAATCATGTTTGTATGGTTTTGTGTCACCATATATGACATTTGGTCACACTCTTCAAGTGTGTGACATATATTTGTCACTCTTAAATGCATTTCATGACTAACGCTTCAAACTGAATTTTTAGTTGTCACACATTTAAAATTCATATGTGGCTAACTATTCGGCAAAGAATAGCAGTCACGTTTATATAATATGTGACAAACTTGACTATATAATTTAGCCACATACACAAGTACTTCGTGTGACCATATATCTTCTTTGGTCACACTGGTCAATTGTGTGACATATATTTGTCACATATGTATATCTATAGCGTGACTAATGTTTCGAGCTGATTTGCATCGGTCACACGTCCCAAATTAAACGTGACTAAATGATGGAAAAATATTTACCAGTTACCCTCTAGTCACATATATACACAAATGCGTGACAAATAGTTTAAGATGGGTTTTTAGAGTTAAAAGAGATGAAAGAGGCAATGTCATCAAGAACAAAGCAAGATTGGTTGCACAAGGATATAGACAAGAAGAAGGAGTGGACTATGATGAAGTTTTTGCTCCTGTTGCAAGGAATGAAGCAATAAGATTATTTCTTGCCTTTGCTTCTTATATGGGCTTTCCTGTTTATCAAATGGATGTTAAGAGTGCTTTTCTTTATGGTAAAATTACAGAGGAAGTCTACGTTAAACAACCTCCTGGTTTTGAGGATCCTGAACATCCAAACAAAGTCTACAAAGTTGTCAAGGCACTGTATGGCCTTCATCAAGCTCCCAGAGCTTGGTATGAAAGACTCTCCACTTTTCTATTTCAACATGGTTACAGGAGAGGTGCAATTAATAAGACTTTGTTTATCAAAAGAGATAAAAAGGATATTATGCTTGTTCAAGTATATGTGGATGATATTATTTTTGGAGCCAAAAAACAGTCTATGGTGAAAGAATTTGAGTTGCTTATGCAAAATGAATTACAAATGAGTTCCATGGGTGAATTAACTTTCTTTTTGGGGCTTCAAGTTAAACAATCAAGAACTGGAATTTTCATTAGTCAAGATAAGTATGTCACTGACATTCTTAAAAAATTCAACTTAAGTGATATGAAGCCAATTACCACACCCATTAAAGCCTCAAACTCATTAGGAAAGGATGATGATGGAGCACCTGTGGATGTCAAGCTTTACATATCAATGATTGGTTGTCTTATGTACTTAACTGCATCTAGACCTGACATTATGTTTGCTGTATGTTTGTGTGCAAGATATCAGGTCACACCCAAGGTCTCTCATATGAATGCAGTTAAGAGGATTTTTAGTTATCTCAAGCATCAACCTAAGTTAGGGTTATGGTATCCTAAGGAGTCACCTTTTCACTTGGAAGCTTTTTCAGACAGTGACTATGCAGGAGATAATTATGATAGAAGATCAACCACAGGAGGATGCCAATATCTTGGAAGAAGACTAGTTTCATGGCAATGTAAGAAACAAACTATTATTGCAACCTCATCCACTGAAGCAGAGTATGTTGCTGCTGCAAGTTGTTGTGGACAAGTACTTTGGATGCAGAATAAACTCTTGGATTATGGATTCAATTTCAAGAATACTCCTATTAACATTGATAATGAGAGTACAATTTGGATTGTGAAGAATCCTGTCTATCATTCCAAGACCAAGCATATTCAGATTAGGCATCATTTTATTCGTGATTGTTATGAGCATAGACTCATTAATGTTGTCAAGGTTCACATTGATGACAATGTAGCTGATCTACTTACCAAAGGATTTGATGTTTCAAGGTTCAAACATTTGGTGGTAAGTATTGGAATGATTAATTATTAAGCTACGTTTGAGGGGAGGACTTCATTTAGTCCTATGCATTGTTTGAGGGGAGGCAATACATTACTATTGATGATGTGGTAAAGATAATGGGAAAGTACTGCTTGCAATTTTAGCTGAAAGTACTGCTTTGGGAAAGTACTGCTTTGAAGGGTACTGCTGACGTTTAAAAGTACTGCTACGTGGAAAAGTACTGTTCTAACGGTCAAAAATACGGGGTAATGGTAAAATACTTCTTTATGGAAGGGATACATGCCAAAATAACGGTATACGCATTAAAAGGGATTTGATTTTTTATATCTTATCCATATATAACTAACCCTACCGCTCTTTACTCTTACTTTTCTACTTCCCATTCATTCATATTTACGCCACCATTTTAATCATCAA
The DNA here is from genome assembly GCA_014162995.1 of Artemisia annua. Taxonomy (NCBI): domain Eukaryota; kingdom Viridiplantae; phylum Streptophyta; class Magnoliopsida; order Asterales; family Asteraceae; genus Artemisia; species Artemisia annua. Next base: position 105,591 of record LBNU01011111.1, read on the forward strand.
TTTACCTTCGCCGTACAATTTATTCTTCTACCACTTACAAATGGCTCGTTCAACTTGTAGTAAGCATAATATGATTGCCAATTTGGATAAAACATAATTGAATCTTGATTTTCATGCTATGATTGATTTCCTAACTGGGTCTACAATCAATTATTCTTTATTGGTCAATCCATCATTGAGCCATGGATTCAAGAATTTTGGGCTACTGCTGCATCGGGTTGGGAAGAACCTGATTTATCATTCATTACGGCTAATGTTGCTGGGAGGAATATTAGGATCACTGAGGCTACTATTAGAGCAGATCTTCAGTTTCATGATGAAGAAGGTACAGTTAAGTTTGCTAAACAAGTACTTTGGGATACACTAAGAGATATTGGGTATGAGGGTTCTCTTACTAAGCTTACTTTTCAGAAACCCTTATTCAGTCCACATTGGAAGTATCTCATTCATGTTTTACTTCATTGCCTAAGTAACAAAAGTACTGCTTGGAATGAGTTTAGTCAAACCATAGCCTCTGCATTAGTGGGATTAGCTACCAATCAACCATTTAACTTCTCTTTTATGATTCTTGATGGTATGCATAAACATATCAAGAATGGTTCACCATTTTTGATGTATCCCAGGTTTGTTCAATTATTTTTGAACAAACAGCTTGAGGGTGTTCCAAAACCCCCACACTTTTTGCCTGCTATAGTCCAACCTGATAAGGTGTTCACCTTCATGGCTACCAAGAGTGCAAAATTTTCTGGAAGGAATACTCCTTTAACTGCACATATTTTGGAAGTGGCACAAGCTGTTAGAGATGCTGCTCAAGAGGATTCAGATCATGATACTGAACATTCTGACTCTGCTTCCACTCCATCCCAAGCTTAAGATGTTTCTCAACATACTGAGCAGTCACATTCAAAGGGAGAAGATGCTTCTCAACATGCTGCTTCATCACCAGTTCATGAATCTTCTCAAAGTACTGCTCTAAGGCAAGGTACTGCTTCTTTGGAAGATGTTGCCAATGAAGATTCAGACCATGGTGAGAATCAACCACCATCTCCCAATGATTATACTTCCACAGATGGGTCTCAAACATCTGGAGGAGATGAGGGAGTAATGGTTGATGAGGAGGAAATAGCACATAAGGGCGTGTTAAATAACTATGCTTTAACCAGGGAGTTGAAAAGGTTGAAGAAAGCTTATGATGATCAAGCTGCATTACTGATGAAGTTAAAGACTAAGTTCAAGAGATTGAAGAGCTTTGTATGGCCACTAGTTCAACATCACTGATTGTGGGTGAATTCACAAAAGAGGAGTGGTCAGAAATCTAAAAAGGTTTCTAAGTCTAAGAAAAGAAAGCTTCAGAAGCATTCTTCATTCACATTGGGGAGGAATTTGGTAAATGAAAATCTGAATGAAGATGCTGAACTTAATCAAGATCCAGATACTGATATTCATAAGGATTTGGATGCTGAACTTTATGAGAATTTGAATGAAGATCCTAATGCTGAAAGACATGAAGATTCAAAGAAAGAAACTGATCAAGTTGAGCAAGTTAATATTCAGAGTACTGATGCTCAAAGTACTGGTGTTCAAGATACTGCTCCACAAGGTACTTTTAGGCAGAATCTTATTACACCAAGAACCTTAGATTTTGATGAAGAAGCTGGACCTACAAATGTTATACATGAAGATGTTGGTCCTTCCAATCCAGTTCAACAAGAAGAAGAGATTAGGAAACATACTGACAGTGATGATGAGACTATTGCTGATATTATGCTCAATATGTCTAGATCCAAAGGAATTACCATTCCTGGAGTGGAACAATCTCAACCACCTTCTTCAGAGTTTACTCAAGAGATAGATCCTAAAGATAAAGGTAAAGGGATTTTAGTTGAAAAGAAAAAGAAGAAGAAGCTGACTTTAGCAGACTTAAGAGCAATTGAAGTTGCTAAAAATGAAGAAGCTGCTAGAAAGTTTCAGGCTGAGTTAAATGCTGAAGTGGAGAGATCAGAGAAGCCTATTGTTAAAGAAAGAGTTATTGGACCAAGAAAATCACAGGGCATTGCTAAAGAAAGGTATGCAATGATGAGTTATCTAAAGGGTCATGGATACAAAGGCTTACAGAGACTAAAAGTATCAAGAGGTGAAACACTTGTATGATGCTGTCAGAGAATCTTATCAAAAGCAAGTTGATAGCATTGTTGGTTTTGATACTGATGAGGCAAAACAGATGATGGATGCTAGAAATAAAACAAAAAGAACAACAACTAATGAACAGCCATCAAAGAAGTTCAAAGATACAATTGAATTAAGGACAGATACAGTTGATGAGCTAAGGAATTACTTAAGGGTTGTTGATTTTGAGCATACAAAGTCAAAAGAAGTTGCTGAAACAAAGTCTAGGATCTCTGATTTGGAAGTAGTAGAATCAAAAGAAGATGGAGATTATCTTGTTTTCCATAGAGAGGATGAAAGTTTCAGAGCATTCAACTTGTTGTGGGATATACTACATTTGATAGATAGAGAAGATTTACTTCACCTATATCAATAAGTACAAGCTTATTATGAATACAAGTCACCAAGAGGAGTGGGTTTAATCTTGCTGGGTGATCTTTCAACTCTCTGGGATACTGAAGAAACAAGCAAGGATGCAATTTGGAATAATCAAGATAATTGGGAGGTCATAAGCTGGAGATTCTTTGAATCAGCAGGAGTGCATGTATTGGAATTAGAAGATGGTACCATGATTCATATGCTAGCAGAGAGAAGATATCCTCTCACAAGAAGTCTTATGATCAGAATGCTAGAACATGGTATGGAAATTGAAGATGAGAATGACACAGCACTTATGGTGATTGAGTTATTCATAAAGTGGACAACTTTGGCAGATGATGATGCATGATTACTGGTATGGTCTTTAATATATATATTTTGAATAATAAGTATTTTATTCAAAGTACTGCTAGACAAACAGTACTTTATCAAAGTACTGCTTGTAGCATAAAAACCAGTAAATTTCTTTAATGAAAAACAACAATTTTTGTAATGTGCAAAATACTTTTTGAAGCACAGAATAGACAGCAACAAAACGTTTTTGAGTAACACATGGTGTTAGTATTTGTACTACACAACAAATGGTATTCAACTCATCATGTTTAATAAACAAGAAAGAGTTTGACTCATCATAAGGGTACGGCTCTGATGTGATTATCAAATCCATTTTTAGTTGACAATTTACTAAAAATTGTATGGTTTTCAACTCACCATATCTATGATAGTGAAGAGTTGGCTAGCCCACAAGAAAATGGCTTGTGGTAAAGGCTGTGGAAAATCCATTTATATGGTAATTAGTTCACCATGGTAGTGATTATACTAAAAGAATTAGCTAGTCCAAAAGCAAACGGCTCTTGGTAAAGACTACTCAAATCCGTTGATAGCTGATGATTTGCTAAAAATCATATGGTTATCAATGTACCATGGTTCTTAAACCTAAACATTGGCTACTCCAGAGTTAATGGCTTTGGTAAAGAGACATCAAAATCCATTATTTATCAATGAGTCACCTATCACAGGAGTTTACACACCTGGATGTGATGAGAATAGTATGAAACTTAAGTGATCTGATGTACAATTTGCCATATGTTGCTGAGTAGCTGTAAAGATTGTTGCTGATAGTTGCTGATAGTTGCTGATAAAGATTACTTTGATGATGACAAAACAATCACAGTGAGTACAAGACAGATACAATCTTGAAGATAAAGATGTTAAATGCTAGAGTAATTTGGCATGGATTAAGAGGAAGACAAAGGAACTTGAAATCAAGCAAGTAGAATTCAAGTTAGGGGAGGATTGTTGGGTTATAAAGTCAAAGTAATGCTGAAGATCAAAGTTCTGCTTATTGAAGAAAGTCAAAATACTGCTCATCAAAAGGACTGCTATGATAAAGGACTATAAGACAAAACGTTTAAGGATTATTGTGTAATTCTAGAATGTTCTTAGTTTAGAAATAGTTTACTTGTCGTTCAAGTATTGTAAACCGACTAGGGTTTTCCTTATGCCTATAAAAGGATCCCTAGGTTGGCATTAGTGATATACGATTTTTGAGATACATGCAAGTTCGATATTAGAGTTATTAGGGTTGTTAGTGAATCTGTGTATATAAGCAGGTTCAGAGGTTTTAATATAATCAAAAGTTCTTTGTTAATTCTTCTTAGTTTTGTTAAAGTAGATTCTGCATACTTAACAAAATACATCAGTGTTCCATTGTTAGTAGTTAAGGATTTATCCAAGATTACTAAACCCTTACAAGCTACATAGTTAGTTTGGTCAGAGTATATTGATCCAACAATGGATCTAAACACACGCCTTGTGTTAGAGTGATACTTTGAGTAATACTAACAAGCACGCGGAATTTACTTGTTAACACTTAAAAGACTGTATATGAGTTGTATTGTAAGTGAGAGCAATTGTTATATAATGAACACAAAGGTTTAACCAAACTTTAAGCTCCAATATTATTAATGATATTAATACGAGTGATCTTGCTTATCACTAGGACACCTTGAAGCTTTCTAAAAGATACGTATAATAACATTAACCTAGGACCTCATTTTATAGCACAAGGAGTCCTTTACAAGATAAGTATAATCATAACTAAATAGAATATACACATGATCTATTCTATACTTATCTATACACGATTACAAACAGTTATTCTAATAGCAGTGGTAATGGTATGTACTAGCAGTGGTAATGTGTTTCCACTGCTAGTGCATTCTTCAGCAGTAGGTACTTCCATACTTAGCCGTGGTAACTGTTAGTATAATTCCCAACATAGGCCGTCACATACAAAATCAACAAGATGCGGCCCAGAAGATTTAATGAGTGAAGACGTCAAGAAGATTAATTGGGCGTCAAGAAACCCTAATGAACTGTTAGTATAATTCCCAACATAGGCCGTCACCTTTGTATCTCTATATATACTTTTAGAATTTTTCATAAAAAAAGGTGGAACTTGTGGAACTTTGTAAGGAACTTTGGGAGTCCGACTTTTACAGCACTTTTAGGGTTTCAAACCCTAGTTTTTTCCATGTTTAATTGAAAGATAAGTTCTCCTTTAATCATTCAATATGTCTATGTGTTGTTTGATTAATTGTTTATCTTTTCTTTTCATTAACATGCTAGCTTAGATCTCTTAGTGTTTTCTTAGATCTAGTGAAACCTAGTTGTTAATTCTTGATTGTTGGTTTGTTATTGATTGTTTGATTGATTGACTAACGTTAGGCTTAAGAAAACTGGCGAAATCTCCTATACGGTAACTAGCTTAAACGTCTTAAGAAACGTAATCGAATGTGTACTACGGTTTTATTAATTTTTATTTAATGCATGAGTACTTGTAGATAATTCTATGGTAGGACACTAAACGTGTCATCATAAGAAGAAATAAATATTCATAGAGTTGGGGAAGGACGTACACGCCCCTACGACCGGCATTAAGGAATACAATCCTTCAATCAAACAGTTGTAACAAATCAATAAATCAATAAAAGATACCTAGGAAGTAGTGAAATCTAAGTAAACACGTTTGTCTCCTATAAGTAATCCACCGCATTTACTTTTCTGTTATTTTTTTTTTGTTTAATTAGTAGTTTTGGGTTAGTTGGCTAGCAACTAATTCCGCCCACTCTTCTAAATACCCGAGATTTTACTACTTTTCATAAAATATAAAAATACAAAAAGAATCATCCCTCACCTTTAGACCTAGTTAACCTACATCTCAATCCTAACGACACTATTCCCCTAGAGAACGATCAATCCCTCGGTACTTGCCACTCACTATACTATTGCAAGCTTCTCAAGATCCCTTGAGAAGTAAAATCTTTTGTGGGCCGCAATCCCGCATCAGTTGCATCTTGTCTCCATAACTCATCCAACTCTTGTTGACGCCTTGCGTGCCTCTACTTCTATTAATGCCTCTTCATCTCACATAAGATTATATTCGTGTGCCAGTCAATGCTCATCAACTGGTTCCTCTTCTGGTGGAAATGAAGAAATTGGAGACATGGGTTGGTGCGTTGCTTGTTGTGATGATGAACCACCCATAGTGTTTTTCTTATGCATCAAACGGATTTTATGACTTATGTTATCACCTATTTGTGACATACATTTTCCCAACGTTTTCTTGATCTTGTAATCTTTCCAACCTTCCTCGCGCACAAATTCCTGAATGACAGTACGTCTTTCAGGCGAAATGCCATTGCTATTCGCATACTGTTTCCTTAGATCATCTTTCAAGCTACTTGCGTTGCTAAACATCTCGGATACCTCGTAAACTTTTTCCCTGCGAAAGTTATCACCGTCAAGCAGTTTCTGAACACCATCCTTGACTTCTTTGACGGTGTGTGGGAGATTACAAGCCATGGTTTTAGAAAGAAAAAGTGTATTGAAATTGTGAGTTGGATTAAATGTATGGAAAGCGTGTAAAAATAATATGTGAAAGTGGGTATTTATAGGGCAGTTTGAATTTAACTACAACAAAAACAAAAACAAAAAANTTTTTTTGTCATCTTCCCCGTTTCAACTTGTGTTTGTATAGCAACGCAAATGACAACGCCTGAACAACGCGAGACGAAGGGGTATGGTAACGCCTGGGCAAGCGCGCCACATAGGCCTCAACGCCGTTGAGGCGTTATCATACCTTTCGCTCTAAGCAGAATTTGTCAAAATGAGATACTTTTTTTGTCTGCAATATTGTAACCTTTTATGGAGAAAATTGTGAGATTTAATCGGATTTACTAATTTTCGGTTTTTAACAATTTGAAGCTCTCATCTTGAAATTATTTATTTCTATTTTCTACCCTGGTTGCTTTTGTTGCAAATGGTTTTGGCCTCGGAACAAAAGCTGCATATGGTCTACTACTAAAGGACATTTGGCCAAGCGGTATGTGATGTGAGATTACTTCGTAATTAAGATGTTGTGCGTTTAAGTTTATAAGAAATAGTATATGCAAGAAATAAGTTGCGTTAAATATAAACCCTGCAATATAGTCACTAAACTTAAAACATTCACTATGAGAGGTTTATTAAAAAGTTTAAAAAACTTAAAAAGGTTTATATTTGCTTATTTTATTTTAATAATAGTAAAAACTCATTTTATATCTATATTGCATGAAAAAGTTCTAGTTCTTAAACCTCTTTATAGGCTAAACACAATTGCTCCATGTGTAATGCGGAACATTTTAACATATTTTGACAATGGTGAAAATAGGTTTAAAAAATCAAAAAGTCGGTAAATTAATAATATGTGATGACATGTATCATATAAAGCTTTATAATATGTAGCCATAGTGGATGCTAGTTTAACTAGTTAATTTAACACACTACTATAAACCCTGCACCTTGTAATATATANATATATATATATATATATATATATATATATATATATTTGCGTTCAAGTGGTGAACATTTTAAAATGGTGAACAATAGGTACCACTAAGGTATTGACAAGTGTCTTTTTCAATTAAAAGAAAATATAAAGTAATTTATATGTCTTGAAGGGCATGATAGTCTTTTTATGTTTACATAATATGATGTATTCAAAGTGATTCCATGTAATTAGCAAAATTTCCGTGAATCTAATATAAGTTACGTCATACAACAGACATTTCTTACATTCATCATGCCACCAACGATTTATTTAGTACATTTCATATCACAAATGATTTCTTTAAACCGATTCAACATACAAATGGATTCCATGCAGACTCCAAAACTTGTAATTCAAGTTCATCATCATGAATAGTGCAGGGGTTTCTGATTCAATCCGATAGCTTCATGTGTCGGTAAAACGTTGACTACCATAATTGTAACCGTTGTCGATGATTCAAACGAAACCATAACCAATGTCGGAGTATCTAGTTTCAGCGACTACAACCACTGGTGTTTGTAAAACGGGTTCGCGCAAGGCCACGATTCCAGAAACCTCATTCGAAGACCGCTAACGCCATTGAATCCCCCGAAAGAGCCTGTTCTGTATCACTTCTCAGCGGCGGCTTTTGGTGCGTCACCCACATTTCTGGCAATCTTGTTGTGTATCTCTTTTTTTTGTCCTTTTTTTTTAATTCATGTATTAGTTGTTGGATCTATAAAGATAGAGGTTTGTATATATTCGCGTAGCAGTATTGGTTTGTATGTATGAACTGGATCTATTCGTAAGGCGTAAGCCCATGATTTCAACGCTATTTTCTTCTTCCTTTTTTTCTCTTTTTTGAATCTTTTTGATTGGTGGTGTTAATTAAATCATAATTATGTAGCAATTATTTTTCTTCGTGTACTAGATTGCAAAATATCTATCAATTGGTAATGTGTCCCTGGTTAGATTTTTTGTTTCTTTAAATTGTGTAACAAATCTGTATTTTCTTTACCATCAATCATAATCCACCATTATGCATGTGATTTATTACAACCACCGTTACCATCTTCGCTTCCGACGTAAAAGATTGTCGTATATATGGCCTACGTGACCATTCCTTTTGCAATGATTATTGTTAACCTCTCCATATGACAACACCTCTTGACTCTCCTTATACAATTTGAGGGGAATACATGAGTTGATTGAGTTGAGATAAAATACAATCGGTTTTTGAAATGGCTATAGTGCAAGTGTCGATCGTTATTTTCTGTCTTAAATTAAAATCAAGGTCGATGCCATAACTGTCACTAACTTTGGCGGAATATAGTATGTATGAGTCGATGTGTATCATCCGTTTTAGTTACGTGTTCAAATTTCTGATATGTATAAGCTTGTTTGGGTGGTTGTGTATCAACGGAATATTAGTTATCAGTTTGATATGTATTAGTTGATCAGTTGGTCGTGTATCACCTGAAATTTAGTTGATATGTATTAGTTGATCAGTTTATTAGAACTATGTGTATTGATAAACAATATAGTAAATATAATTTTATATTAAAATGGATTAAATAGTAGTAGTAATTTAATGCTACGAACTTTAAACACTTAAAAATTGGTTTTGGAGCAAAGATAGAAAATAACGTCAGAATTGGTTTAATGGAAGACGTGTGTGGGTAACTCAACAAAAAATTTCACCTAGAATTGGCCCACTCATATTTCATTTTATTACAGATTAGCCATCATCTAATTAAATTTGATCTTGATCCATCCAATTGTCACTCACGGTTCACAAATGTTGCCCCTATTATTTCCTACTTTAAGGGTGTACCACCCACAATAACCCGACCACCTAATTAGTATATTATTTTATATATATATTATATATTACTAGTCCCGAAGATGTTCAGCAACGCAAGTTGAGGCTTGGAAAGATGATCTAAGAAACAGTATGCCAATAGCAATGGCATTTCGCCCTGAAAGATCGTAACTGTCACATAATTCAGGATATTAATTGTTAGCGCGAGACAGGTATGGAAAGATTACGAGATCAAGAAAAACGCTTGGGAAAATGTATGTCACAAATAAGGTATGATATACAATAAGTCATTAAAAATCCGATTTGATGCATAACTGGAAAAACACTATGGTGTTCATCACCCACAACAAGCAACGCACCAACCCATGATCTCCAATTTCTTCAATTCTTCCACCAGAAGACGGAACCAGTTGATGCAGCATTGACTGGCACTAACAATATAATCTATTATTGAGTGAGATGAAGAGGCATTAAATTAGACAGTAGAGCACGCAAGGCGTTCAACTCTAGAGATGGCATTGAGTTTAATGGAGACAAGCATGTCTTAACCTCTATACAGACTAAGGAGTCACTTTGCCGGCCCAGCATAAAAGAATTAATTACTTCTCAACTGGAAATCTATTTGATGCCCTGAGAACATCGTCAGAGTTGAATGGTATAAGTGAACAGTGCCACATGTACCGATGGATATTAAACTTGTAGTGCGTATTTACATCATAGAGAAGAAGATATATATAAAGTGGTCGTATACGAGCTGATAGATGAAAGCTGATCCTTGATGTCTTATTGCATCGGTGAGTCGTGTCAGTTAACTATGCTCATGTTTGTATACAAGCCGGTCTAAAAAAATACCACATGCGCGTGAGATGATTCTAAATATAAGTCATTAATCCAGTAACGTATAGTGAATTTTATTCTATTGAGAACATCTGCGTAGTTAAGCGAGCAGCGAGAACGATATGAATACGATCTCTGAGGCCGGAGTTAATTTATATACTCAAGAGAGTAAGCGCATAATAATTCACAGTCATCCACACCAAGTAGAGCTGCGAATTAAGATCTATGCTTATAGCCCAACTTAATCCCAAACACTTATCTCTAATAAAACACAAAATACATCATTCTTATTCTCAGCGAGAGAGAGTTTAACCAAAAATCGTTTAAGTCCCCCATCAAAACCCAAGACTGTGAGGGTTCCATAAGGCCCTTCCTTCTTATAGGAGTTGCATCACAATAAATAGTCGTGAGTAAGGTTCCCTACTACGCCTCTTGGAATTGTGTCAATCCCACTCAAAATGTGTCAGCGCTAGAGTAATGAACTTTTTTAGTTAGATTTAATTTCTTTGAAATTACAATAAAAATCTAGTTGAATAAATGATGAGAATGTCCACAAATCAAATGTCTCTAATCCACCCCTTCACGTTAATGCCGGTCGTACGGGCGTGTTACGTCCTTCCCCAACTCTATGATATAATTTATTTCTTCCTATTATGATGACACGTTTATATGTCCTTACCATAGAATTATCAACATATACTCATGATTAAATTAAAAATTAATAAAAATAAAAAATCACCGTAGTACACATGTCGATTACGTTCTAAACGTTTAAGCCTACGTTTACGCGTATTTTTTAGAGATTCGCCAGTTTTCCTTAAGCCTATACTTATTAGCTCAATCAAATCAAACATATCAATAACAAACCAACAATCAAGAATTAACAACTACGGTTTCACGTAAGATCTAAAGAAAACACTAAGAGATCTATAGCAAATAGCATGTTAATAAAAGAAACAATGATAAAACAATTAATCATAACAACACATAGACATAATTGAAAAATGATTAAAGGAGAACTTATCTTTCAATAATAAACATGGAAAAACTAGGTTTGAAACCGCTAAATCGTAGCTCATGTAAGGAAGTCAGGACTCCCAAAGTACTCCTTACAAAGTTTTCCACAAGTATACCCACCCTTACTTCTATTTATGAGATCATACAGCAAACATTTCTCTATATCAACAATTTCTTTTGTATTAACATTGTGGTCCCTGATTCTTATTTGTGGCGTCCTAGTCTCATCTGAGATTGCTGTAGCAACGGTCCCTGAATCATCATTCTATTGTCAGCCAACTATTTTTAAACAAAACAAACAAAGCTTCTTCGGATGAAAATCACTAGTGTGCTTATTGTTTCCCTATGATCAGGATGGATGACGGGATCGAGACAAAGCTTCTTCAACGTGAAGATGAGGAAGGTGACTTAAAAGAAAGGATATGGGATGAGTTGAAAAAGATATGTAGAGTCGCGTTGCCTAGTGTGATATCAAGGGTTTGTGCATTTGGAACTATCGTTGTCACCCAATCATTTGTGGGACATATTAGTGACATAGATCTTGCTGGCTACGCACTTGTTCAAACGCTTAGTGTCCGATTTGTCAATGGAATACTTGTAAGTTAACCTTATATAGTTGTTCAGTTTTATGAAACTGAGTGAATAAATTTTAATGAAGTTTATGAAGTTACCTCATACCGGTAACACATTGCTGCCCGGACGGAGAAAGAAGCAAAATGAGTGGTATTTTCGGTAACCACTTAATGTTTGTGTCTTTCTCCCTCCAACCATTACTCATATTACAATATACAATGCGTTCATCATTTTCATTAAACTTCTTAACTTTGAGTAATGTGTAAACCCTATAATATTTTTTACTAAAAATGGTAATATCCACCAGTAAATTAATATTTTAAATATTGTTTAATCCTCAAACTTTTATCATTTATTGTTTATATCCATAAACTTTTTTTCGTAATGACTACAAATTGAACCCGTAAGTGTTGCATCAAGAGTCATATCAGAACACCACAACTTTACAAGTATAATTATTTACTGCTATACACTGTCGCTTTCGCATGTATTCGTCTATCTTTATAATGTGTAATATCTTTCTAGTATTACAATAAGATCATAACAAAGTGGGAGAGAGATGCGGAGCACATGGTTGCATGTGAATCTATATCTCTCCTCCTTTGTTACAAATATGCGATGATACCACATGTTATGTGAGAAGCTCCTCAATCAAACAGTTGTGGGTTCAAGTTTTGCTAAGGACATGTGAGATATTATTGAAGTGTATATTATGAGATAGTTATCTGCCGTTAAAAAAAATAATAGAAAAATAATAAATAAATAAATGCAGTGAATGCAACAAAAACCATCAAGATAAATCCATCGTAGATGTGCTGTTTAACAAAGATAATAAGGCTTTTTTGCAATGACTTTAATTAGGACTCCATAATTTACCATTTTTTTATCATTTGAATGTATGAACAGTTAGGAATGTCAAGTGCAACCGAAACACTTTGTGGACAAGCATTTGGAGCCGGACAAACCCATATGATGGGCATTTACTTGCAACGATCGTGGATTGTTGACTTGATTACTTTAACCGTTTTGCTTCCGGTTTTCATATTTGGCACTCAAATCTTTAGGCTTGTTGGTGAGGAAGAATCATTAGCAAAAAGTGGCGGATACATATCATTATGGTTCATCCCTTTTATCTATAACTTTGTTTTTAGCTTGACAATACAAATGTATCTACAAGCACAGTTAAAGAACATGATTATAGCATGGCTTTCGGCGTTTCAATTTGCAATCCATATACCTTTGTCAATGCTTTTCGTGTATAAGCTCAACATGGGGATTGCGGGTGCCATGATTGCACTCTCAATGTCATCATGGTTTCTTGTGATTGGCGAATTCATATACATTTTTGGAGGATGGTGTCCTAATTCATGGAAAGGATTCACAATTGCTGCTTTTAAGGATCTGTTGCCTGTTGTGAAGCTCTCATTATCCTCTGGTGTGATGCTCTGGTAAGGATATTTTCTGTATGAACATTTTTAAAGAGTTTAGCGTAATAATCCAGCTCTATGAGAATTTCATACATAATCGTCCTATTCACAAAGTTGTGACCAAATTAGTGATTTAAATATGCAAACTGTTTTACCGTTGTTGTTAATTTGTAGCTTGGAGTTATGGTATTATGCTGTTCTAGTCTTACTTGCGGGATACATGGAAGATGCAGAGGTCGCGATATCTGCCTTCTCCATTTGGTATCAAATTTGAATTCATATTTCCCTTTCTAACTTTGCTAAACAAAGTAAATAAAACCCCTTTTCGCTATTTTTTTCAGCCTGAACGTTAACGCATGGGAGATCATGATAAGCCTTGGGTTCTTAGGTGCCGCATGGTAAATGAAATTTACCCTTTGTACAAAGAACCTGTTTTGACTATTTACCCAACTTGATACGCCAGTTGCAACCTATAAGCATATATAACATAAGCTGTCGTTTAAATTGCTTGTTTTTGTTCTTCAGTATCTTCTGATGTTCGTATATATACGTGACTGATATTCCATGTATTGTAACTTTAACATGTATAAAGTGTCCGGGTGGCGAATGAATTAGGAAGAGGAAATGCAAAAGCAGTGAAGTTTTCGATAAAAGTCTTGTTGGGGACTTCCCTCGTGATAGGCGTGTTCTTCTTTGTACTTTGTTTGGTGTTTGGCAGAAAACTTGCGTACTTGTTTACGGATGATGATAGAGTTGCACATACAGTATCAGATCTTTCTTGGCTCCTTTCTGTTTCGGTTTTGTTGAACAGCATTTATCCGGTACTCTCAGGTAATTAACTCCTAAAAGTTCCTAAAATTCACTTACTACACACATGCACTACAACAAATTCATCTATTTTGGAATCATTGAGGAATATTTTCACCTAAGAAAAAGTAAAATTATGAGCTTACGTCATATAAGTAAAATGTCAATCTATAGATGATGCTTTTTTTGATCGAACAAAGAAATAATTGTTTCTTGGACTTATTCTTCGTCATGTTGAAACACTTCCACAGTGAAACGTTAATACTCTTGTTGTTTTCTTTATTAATTGTAGAAGCTTACCGTTTAATGTAATCAAACGCTATCAAATCATCATTTTATTTGGAGGAGCTATAAAATCAAGATTAAAACATTGAAGATCATTTGCTTTCCATTTTTGGTATAATATTACTTGTTAGCATTTAGAATTTGTAACTAAAAACAAAATTACTTTTGTGATCAGGGGTGGCTATTGGAGCCGGTATGCAGGCAGCTGTTGCAATCGTTAACCTAGTTTGCTTTTACGGAATTGGTATTCCAATAGGAGCGTTGCTTGGATACTTAACGTCTCTTGAAGTTAAGGTACTGTATATAAATTACATTTAGCAACCCAACACTTTTATATGGTTGAGCTTCTCTATGTTAAATTTTCTATTTCTTGACAGGGGATATGGATAGGAATGATTGGTGGTGTTCTAACGCAAACCATAACGCTTGTATATATGACTTGGAGAACAGATTGGGACGTTCAGGTAAAGTCACATACAATAAATTTATGAATTTTTTGATTCTATATATTTTGTGTAAATGGGGATTTTACCTTTCATACCTTAGGTCACAAAGGCTTCAGAACGTCTCACTCGCTTTTACTTGAAGTCGGATGAAAATGAAGAGCAAGTTAATTAGTGACTCGTTGTGATTGAGCATGTGGTTAACAGGACGTTTGTTTATATCATTTTTCTTATTTATCTGAACCTTGTTATTGATAAGCACAATTCCAGGATTACTGGAAGAATTGTAGAAACTAATCAGGAACTATCGAATGTAAAGAATCAAGCTCGAAATGTAGTTTGTATTGATTAATTATTGAATGATTACAATAACTGTGAAAACAAGAAATGAGATAACAAACATTTAAAGGGAACTTTCGGTGCCAAAGTTGGTTAGAGGCTGGTGTGGAAGGACACGTGCACCTCACGTGTACGGTTTAGAACCAAACACATGCACCTCACGTGTTACACTAATATCATAACCAAACACTACTTATCAATCCATTCCCCTTAAAATGTTCTTGTCCTCAAGAACTCATATCGAAGCTAGGGTAGTATTTGGTAGACTTGTCCAATAATGGTTCCTAAGTACCATCTTCAGCATTGCCATTTGACGACCGAATTAGACCATATACTGCAACTGCATTTCTCTTTTTGACTATCTTCCTGTCTAGGATAGCTACTTGTTGCACTACCAATACTCCATCTTGATCACACTGTGGAATCACTACATGTTGAACAAAAAGAACTTCCCCTCTACGCTTCTTGAGCTCAGAAACATGAAACACATTGTGGATTTGAGCTTGAGGGGGTACTAGAAATTAGAAAACGAACGAAGCAATAAGCAGGTCAAATAAAAGCATGACAAACAAATATATAGTGAAAACACTGTAACACATAAGTCTACATATTACTGAGTATATTTAAAGTATATCATATTGATTGTGTGGTTTGGAGTGAGCGTCAATTTATAATAATAATCCGTATATGGTATGGTGTATTGGTGTGTACTGTTTGATTTGAATAAAATAATACAACTGATGGCTGTAGGTTACTAATATATGCTAGTAGTGATCAGTAACAAATTACGAACAATATNAAAAAACGAAGACATACCATGGGTAATCGAGAAAAAAAAAAATTAGAGCGTGTTGTGAACACAAGTTTGAGAGAATGAATGTGTTATTCAAGTCATTAATGAAATACAGTCAGATAAAGACTAAACTAAATGATGATGTATTTATCCATAGCAGTCAAATGATTTTTTTTTTTTTTTCAATCAAGATTGTTGATTTGTCGACTAAATCTTCTTTTCATTTTTTCTTCTACAAAATTATGAGCCACTCAACAAGTACTCATATTTTGGTGATAACATAAGAGGAAAATTTCAAATATGCCCTTCAATAGGAAGCAGAGAGCCCCACAAAAAGCCCAAAGCAAGGGTAGATATTTTAATTATTCACATTAAGGCTGCGTTTGGTATCCTCCTATAGGAATGAGAGAATGATAATGATAATGATTATAAGTGTTTGGTTAAGATGAGAGGCCCACATTATATGGAAATGAAATATGGATATTCTCCATACGCTATAGGAGTTCAAGATGGAGGTTTGAATCTATCATAGGTGAGAGCCCACCACTACTATCAAACTCATACCCATTGTTATTCAAGGAAACATCCCTTTATAAATAGATTCCTCTTGATTCTATACGCCAAATAAGAAATAACCAAAAATATAATTACAGTACATATGATATGATATGAAATATACCTTCTAACTATTTCATGACTTACACACTAGTTTCTCCTGCTTATTTTGTGCCTAGCTAATTTTCCAGAATCGTATTTCCTCAGATAGTAAGTTTTTCTCTCTATCCTTATATTCGATCACATGCTACTTTTTTTTAACCAGATAAAACAATCAAACTTTAGATGTTCTAGCTTATGTGTCTAATACATCAAATTTATGCTTGAAAATATATATTTCTTCATGTGTTATCTTCTCATCATTTGGCTTATCATGAGTTAGACAAGTATGAGGCAGAAGAGTATATCATTTTTAGTTTATCTATTATTAGTGAAACACTATTTCAATGGGAATGAGATCTCATTCCATTTCAATGCATGTATTTGGATAATACTCTGTTTTTCAGGATTTCTGTTTAGTGGTTACGTCAAACCTTATTTATAACTTTTTAACATAGAGTTGTGTATAGTTTATGTTACAAAACACGTAAATGAAATGTTTAGCTTATGTTCTAATTGTGTTATAATGTTACTTCAATACTTCATGTTAATTCTAGTCTTGTTTATTAATATATACTTGTGGTGTATGTACCGTGATATTAGTTAGTGTTAAAAAAAAAAAAAAAATGAAAATTAATACTAGTAATAATTTGGTGTGCCTTACCTGATAGCAAAATACTCAGTAGATTTTACTGTGATTTGTTTGGTCTAGATTAAATTGTGAGTGAGTGAATAGAAATAAAGAAACCCAAGGAAAAGATGATGATGGTTGGTCACCATGGTTTGTGGTGTTGAGCTCTACACACACCACATCGTACTACTTGTGGGTCCACATGTGCAACACGTTGATTTTTTATATAAATTGTATAATAGAAAATAAAAAGTTGAAAAATAATTGTTATATTAGGCTGGACACAGTCGTGACCCAATTTGCATCATCATTCCGGCTGCCACCTCAGCTTTCTCTCTTTTCAACCCATTTTCACCTCTCTCCACACAATCGTGACCCATTTCACAATCATGACCCATTTCACAAAAAAAAAAAAAAAAAAAAAAAAAAAAAAAAAAAAAAAAAAAAAAAAAAAAAAAAAAAAGGACGATGAGTAGTAAAACAATCGGTCGCCAAGGCAACCGATTTCACAAATTTGCTTCCACCGTGTGACCTCGACCGATTCACCCACAAAGGGGATGACCGAATTCAAATTCGGTCGTTGGAGGGCTCGACCGATTCTTTTCCGGCCCTTAGTGGCTAGCCTTACTTGTTCTTGTAAGCATTTGTCAAAATGAGATACTCCGTACTTTTTTTGCCTACATTATTCTAACCTTTTATGGAGAAAATTGTGGGCTTTAATCGGATTTACTAATTTTTGGTTTCTAATATATTTGAAGGGCATGGGCGGAGCTATGTGAGGACCGGGGAGGGTTCCGGCCCCCTTAGGTCTAAGCTCGTTAGTGTATTTATTTACGATTTCATGTGTATTTCCGGAAAAAGTTTTATTTTGGCCCTCCCATTTAATGCATTTCCTCAAAAAAATTGTTTCGGCCCTCCCACGAAAATTTTTCTAGCTCCGCCATTTGAAGCTCGAAATTATTGATTCCTATTTTCTACCCTGGTGCTTTTGTTGCAAATGGTTTTGGCCTCGAAACAAAATCTGCATATGTGATGTGAGATTACTTCGTAATTAAGATGTTGTGCGTTTAAATTTATATGAGATAGTATAAGCGAGAAATAAGTTGCCTTAAATATAAATCCAGCAATATGGTCACTAAACTTAGTTTAACCAGTTAAAATATGGTGATGACTTTAATACCTCATAAACTATTTAACACACTACTATAAACCCTGCACCTTGTACATTAGTGAAGTAAAAAAAAACTAAGACGAAGCATAAGAGTAAATCACTAGTGTGCTTATTGTTTCCCTATGATCAGGATGGATGACGGGGTCGAGACAAAGCTTCTTCGACATGAAAAAGAGGAAGGTGACCTAAAAGAAAGGATATGGGATGAATCGAAAAAGATATGGAGAGTTGCATTGCCTGGTGTCATATCAAGGGTTTGTGCATTTGGAACTATTGTTGTCACCCAATCATTTGTTGGACATATAAGTGATCTAGATCTTGCTGCTTACGCACTTGTTCAAACGCTTTGCGTCCGATTTGTCAATGGGATACTTGTAAGTTGACCCTATATAGTTTTTTGGTTATACATAATAAAGCTAAAAGTGAATAAATTTTAGTGAAGTCTATGAAGTTACCTCATACTGGTAACACATTGCTACCCAAAGTTATTATAGTAATAGAGAGCGAAGGGAGAAAGTAGCAAACTGAGTGGTATTTGCCGTAACCACTCAGTGTTTGCGTCTTTCTCCCTTTAACTATTATTCTACAATAAGATTACAATGAAGTAGGAGAGATATGCGGAACATATGGTTGCGTTTGAATCTGTATATCTCTCCTCCTTTTTTAAACAGAACAAGTGATTATTGCATAGAAATGATTTATACAACGCTAAAATGGATGGCTTCATTGTTCAAATGGGCTTACGATCAGGGATTGCCATCATTCTTTATGAAAGAGGCTTTCTGCAATTGCTTTAATTATTGCTCCATAATTTACCATTTCCTTATAATTTGAATCTATCAACAGTTAGGAATGTCAAGTGCAACCGAAACCCTTTGTGGACAAGCATTTGGAGCCGGACAAACCCATATGATGAGCATTTACTTGCAACGATCGTGGATTGTTGACTTGATTACTTTAACCGTTTTGCTTCCAGTTTTCATATTTGGCACCCAAATCTTTAGACTTTTTGGTGAGGAAGAATCATTAGCAAAAGTTGGCGGATACATGTCATTATGGTTCATCCCTTTTGTCTATAACTTCGTTTTTAGCTTGACAATACAAATGTATCTACAAGCACAGTTAAAGAACATGATTATAGCATGGCTTTCGGCGTTTCAATTTGCAATCCACATACCTTTGTCAATGCTTTTCGTGTATAAGCTCAACATGGGCATTGAGGGTGCCATGATTGCACTCTCAATGTCATCATGGTTTCTTGTGATTGGCGAATTCATATACATTTTTGGAGGATGGTGTCCTAATTCATGGAAAGGATTCACAATTGCTGCTTTTAAGGATCTGTTGCCCGTTGTGAAGCTCTCATTATCCTCTGGTGTGATGGTCTGGTAAGGATATTTCCTGTATGAACAATTTTTAAAGAGTTTAGCATAATAATCCAGCTCTATGAGAATCTCCATATATAATCATACTGTTCACAAAGTTGTGACCCAATTAGTGATTTTAATATGCAAACTGTTTTACCGTTGCTGTTTATTTGTAGCTTGGAGTTATGGTATAATGCTGTTCTAGTCTTACTTGCGGGATACATGGAAGATGCAGAGATCGCGATATCTGCCTTCTCTATTTGGTATCAAATTTGAATTCATATTTCCCTTTCCAACTTTTCTAAATAAAGTAAACTAAAACCCTTTTTCGCTAATTTTTTTCAGCCTGAACGTTAACGCATGGGAGTTCATGATAAGCCTTGGGTTCTTAGGTGCCGCATGGTAAGTGAAATTTACCCTTTCTACAAAGAACCTGTTTTGACTATTTACCCAACTTGATACGCCAGTTGCAACCTATAAGCATATATATATAAGGTGTCGAATAAATTGCTTGTTTTTGTTCTTCGGTATCTTCTGTCGTTCGTATATATACGTGACTGATATTCCATGTATTGTAACTTTAACATGTATAAAGTGTCCGGGTGGCGAATGAATTAGGAAGAGGAAATGCAAAAGCAGTGAAGTTTTCGATAAAAGTCGTGTTGGGGACTTCCCTCGTGATAGGCGTGTTCTTCTTTGTACTTTGTTTGGTGTTTGGCAGAAAACTTGCGTACTTGTTTACGGATGATGATAGAGTTGCAGATACAGTATCAGATCTTTCTTGGCTCCTTTCTATTTCGGTTTTGTTGAACAGCATTTATCCGGTACTCTCAGGTAATTAACTCCTATCAGTTCCTAAAATTCACTTACTACACACATGCACTACAACTTATTTTGGAACCATGAATAGTTACACCTATGGAAAAGTAAAATTATGAGCTACATGTTATATAAGTAATGTCAATCTATAGATGATGGTTTTTTCGATCGAACAAAGAAATAATTGTTTCTTGGATTTATTCTTGGTCATCATGTTGAAACACTTCCATAGTGAAAACGTTAATACCCTTGTTTTCTTTATAAATTATAGAAGCTCACCGTTAAATGTACTCAATACGCTATAAAATCATCATTTTATTTGGACGAGTTATAAAATCAAGATTATAGCATCGAAGATCATTTGCTTTCCATTTCTGGTATAATTTTACTTGTTAGCAGTTAGAATTTGTAACTAAAAACAAAATTACTGTTGTGATCAGGGGTGGCTGTTGGAGCCGGTATGCAGGCAGCTGTTGCAGTCGTTAACCTTGTTTGCTTTTACGGAATTGGTATTCCAATAGGAGCTTTGCTTGGATATTTAACGTCTCTTGAAGTTAAGGTACTGTATATATATTACATTTAGCAACCCAACACTTTTATATGGTTGAGCTTCTCTATGTTAAATTTTCTATTTCTTAACAGGGGATATGGATAGGAATGATTGGTGGTGTTCTAACGCAAACCATAACACTTATATATATGACTTGGAGAACAGATTGGGACGTTCAGGTAATGTCACATGTAATAAACTTTTGAATTTATTTGATTTTGTATATTTTGTGTAAATGGGGATTTTACCTTTCATACCTTAGGTCACAAAGGCTTCAGAACGTCTCACTCGCTTTTACTTGAAGTCGGATGAAAATGAAGAGCGAGTTAATTAGTGACTCATTGTGATTGAGCATGAGGTTAACAGGACCTTTGTTTATATCATTTTTCTTATTTATCTGAACCTTTGTTACTTAAGGTACATAGTGAATGAATCTTTAGGACTTTATAGTGTGTAAAAGATCCATTGATTCATTTGTTATAAAGTCAAAGACATATATTAGAACAATAGAACATATGTATTGTAGTACCCTTTTTGGTGGAATTTTTGATTTACATGCTTTTAGCCTTACAGTGAATAAAGGTATACTTAAATGAAGTAAAAACATGTACTTGCTGCTCTTTGTTTAGAACTTTAGATTGTCACTCATCTAAAGTCAATAATCATGGATCATAAAATTCCATTTTTTATGGAACAAATTTCACACAAAGCACTAACATAACATACCAAACCTTGAAATATTTTCATCTAGTACTGCATACAAGGCATAAGATTTATTGATTACAGATAATTAACAATAAGTATATATTTAACCAGGATACACAACTGTAATTAGATAACCCAAAGACCTTCAATAGAGTATTAAATAGTTTTAATTTATTGATTAGTAAGAGTAGTGAAACCATGTTGAAGACTTGCTTGCCATATTTTATCAATGTTGAACATCTCATTTCCGCATTCATTCACATTCCATCCTTCTATGCCATGTAATATCCCAGCTATCCTCCAAGCACTCATCACCCTTCTTGGCAACCAATTCTGTACCACAAATACATCCAAAAGTTAAGTTTGGTAGTATACCCTTAAGCTATTCATATATGGTTGACCTGTTTTATCGATATCCAGAACACGTTAACAATCTTTTTCTATATTGGTAATGGCACTTGTTAACTTTGCATGTTACATAAGTTGCATAACTTAAGGTCTTAAATCTTAAGTCACAGGGAATCTAGTATCTCGTCCATAGGAAAAATACTCGAATACATCAAAGAAATTGCATGTCCTAAAAGTAGTAATGTTTAACTAGCCGTGTACATGTACCCACACCAGGGGCGGATTCAGGACTCTAAGTCATCAAGTTCACAAATATTCTTTCACGAGTATAAAGGAAACAAAAATGTACAATTTCATTAAAACTAGTTTAAAAAATTGAATTAAAACTAGTTTAAAAAATTAAGAAGACATGTATTTCTTTTGATATATTAGTGAACTAACTAAACAAGACATGTATCTATTTGACACAACATTTCGAGACTAGGTTCATTTCGGAAAAATCTTAAATTTTTACGTAAATTTACACTAAGTTGATAAACATCCATCAGGTTCTCGTGAACCCCCGGGAACCCCCTAGGTCCGCCTCTGACCCGTACTTTGCGGCGTGTAGTATTGGACAACTTTTCAATATGATGTTATATTCAATTGTTCACTTACCGCATTATATGAGAGCTGCATATTTTCCAATCTTTAGATACATGATTTATTGATTTAAAATTGATTATTGAAAGGATTATATGCAAAAACGCAATGGATTTCACAACTGGTCTTCATAGAAATGCCGAAGGGTTACACAGGTGCACATTAAACAGAACATGCAAGTGAAAATGAGAAACAAGCTACGAAATGAATTAAAATTACTGAGGAAATGAAAATCCTAAAGTATTTTCATTGGTGGGTAAAACGGTAATTGTCCTAAGTAAATATATTTATCAACAGATAAACATAAGTAATAAAAGGAAAAACCCAAACCCGGGGATGTTTGGTACAGTGGAATGGAATGAAAAGAAACGGAATTGGAGCTATTTCTAGTGTTTGTTAAGTCAGGGAATGGTTATGGAGAATCAGATTTGGATTCTCTTTCCACTATTTTGATTCTTTGAAAAATACTAAGAAAGGTAGAGAATGAAAAATTACGAAGGAAGCCATTCTCTACTCACTCATGATGAGAATCAGGAAGGACAACTAAAAAATTATGATATTAATAAAAATGGACATGTGCACCGCACATGCTCTCAAACATCAAAATCTTTTCAAAACCCTAGCACCCCAAATCTCTCTAGCTTGCTGATATTTCATCTTCTTTACTCGTGAACAAGTTCTATGTTGTTTTTTATTTAATCCACAATATGCAATTTATTATGGCTATAAATTTTCCTTGTTGCTACATGTCACTATCTTGAGTTTTGATTTCATCGGAGCCACTGAAAAAAACAATTGTATGTTCATCTTCATCATAATTGATGAATATGCAATTGTTCATGTATGTTCATCTTCATCATAATTGATGACTATGTAATTGCTCATTCAACCACCGTTAACGCATATCCTTTTTATGTGATGAAATTGTTCATCATTCCAACCTAATGTATCTATTAATCACTTTATATATAACACGTTATTTAATCTCATGTTAATTATTATGGCGTGTTCTGTAACTCTGTCGAATAGTTCTTATTAAAATGTCAACAAGCAGTGCAAATCACCACTAGGATAATATTCCACTTATAAATCAATTCAATAGCTATACAATATAAAAATCACAAACTGATTTCATTGTGTGTAACATAAATGTCATATTATAAAAATATATATTCAGGCGGTTAAAAAAAATTCATTCATCCGTCATAATACAACCAAACAAGTGAATTAGTTTTTCATCATATTTCTTCAATTGATTCTTTGTTTTCACCAAACAAGATAATTATTTATTTTTGTTTGGTCTCATTCTCTTTCTCTGCATTCTTATTCTACAAAGCTATTCCATTCTCAACCATTCCACCATAGCAAACATACCCTTAGGGTATAAGGCATTCGGCCGATCACCCATGAGGCAAGTTTGACAAGTTGTCAAACTTGTATTACTTGGTGGACAAGTAATGGCCTTTCTAGTCCTTCTATTAATGTTCTAAGGGTCCATGTAAATACAAAGACATTCCCTAGAACTTCGTTATTCAATCCTCTAACCCTAAAACCTTCCCCTATCCTCTCATCTTGGTCGATCGACCAAAACACACACAAAAGGGTTCGAAAACCCTTTTTGGTCGATCCATATACTGTCGAACTTAACATTTTCAAATCCTAAGTCGACTTCCCTAGTCGACATCCTAGTCGATTAAGGTTTTACTCGATTCCGTACTCGCCAACTTGCATAGGTTCATTACCTTAGTTCTACATGTGTAGTACCAGTGGATACCTGATGCATCCAAGTAGTGGTTTTCTAATATATATATATATATATATATATATATATATATATATATAGTTCGTGGAGCATCAAGATCAAGAAGAAGGCGTTCTGTGCAGATAAAGAAAGGTCAGGGAGCTTACGCAGTGCATGATTAACAAGTAAGTATCCCTAAACACCATTCTTAAGTGTTAGTTAGGTTATATCCCTGATTAGGAGATCTGATTAATTAGAGTTTTGGCAGCATGGCTTTTCTGTGTTTATTTTCCGCTGTGCATGATTATAAGCCATGCAAGTGACCACCAAACCCCTACAGTAGTATCAGAGCCATCCTAATCATATATAACATAATTAGGATTCTTAGTAATTACTTATATTGTCATAAACTTTAAATCTTTAAATAGGTATTACTTGCTTTGGTCGACTTGTCAATTTAGGGTTTTTAGGGTTTTTGTTTTGTGACAACTAGGGTTTGATCACTCTTGTGATTAAAATTTAGGTTTAAGATTTTGATTTTCATAAAATCAACCCATTGGGTTTTCTAAACCTTAAAGGGGTTGGCTTTATGGGATACATAAGTGTCCGAGATCAATCTTGGAAACCCTAATGCATGTTGTTGCGATTACAAAGATCTAGGGTTTTCTTGGGATTGTTTTTCTTTGATTACAAGTTATTGTTTTTCCTTTTATAATTTAGGGTTTTGGATATTTTTAGTAAGATGCAAATCTTCCTAAAAATAGGCTAAAACCATTATTCGAACCCTAGGTTTCCAAAGTTAATCATATGGAAACAAGACAAGAAAATCTTATGTAAGATTACCAAAACATTTGAGTAGGTCGATTTCCAGTATCTCAGCCAGATGGAATCTTGCAATCTTGACCAACACAAATCTTGGTGACTAAAGCGAGTTTCCTCTTTTTTATAGTTTTGCTCTACATGGAATCTTTAATTCACAAATATGAAACTAGGGTTTTAAAATATTTTAAGCAAATTGAGGTAATTAGGAAAATAAATTTTATTAAAAAGTCCATAATTAAATTTTTCTAAAACTAAAACCTAGTGACTTAGGGTTTCTTGTTACCTAAGTCACATACTTTTAAAACATGAAACTTGGAAACCATAATTAGGGTTTGTGAAACTTAAAAGTAAAACTTTTCCTAAATTGGCAACAAGGTAAGAACCGCCAACCCTGAAGGACATGTTGCATTGTTGTGCAACGGTACGGTGAAACTTGTGGTTTGCATGTACTTTTAGGATGGGCTATATATACGGTGCATGTGCATACATAGTAGGTACTAGGAAACCATAGCTTAAGTATTTTCACCTGCATTTCTATTTAATACTTTCCTTCTTTATTGTTAATCATGCATGACACGAGCCTGAGCCAATAACCAAAAATACAAACCGCGTGGTTGTGATGTAGTTTAAATCTGTTTATATTTTTACCGTTTTTGGGTTTAAGGGAGGCCTGTGTAACATTGTTTATTTCCTTTTGTAATTTAATTTTAGATAGAGTAGCTTTAAATTAAATGTTAACCAAGACGGACGTGAGGCAAGGAAGCCTAGACCAGGTAGGAGAACCTATGGAGTATGAAGAGAGAGAAGATCTAGTGGGAGCACGGAGGATTCAAGATCCACCATGAGCAAAGAGTTAAACCACGGCCGATGCTAAAAAAACACGAAACTAGAAGTTGCCTTCTTGCCTTGTGTCATGTTTTAACCTTTAGGATAGACCCAAGTTGATTCCTGAAGTGGCTCTCGGGATCGATGTAGATTATGGCTTGGTTGTGTCAGTGTTTTATTATTTTTGATATGCATGCTATTTGTTAAATAGTATGTCAACCAGTATTATTTCGAGACATAATAAAACGAGGTGTCTCTGCTTTGATCATGGGAAGGAGTATACTTAAGCACTAAGTCCCAGTCGGCGAGTTTGTGTAATAAAAAGAATAAAGTCTATGAATTTAGTCAACCTATCTAAAAAAAGGCTTGGGAAGGCAGGAGTTTAGACACTTTTTATTACAAAATAATTTGTTTATAAAATCAACAAATCGTGGTATGAATTCATGCGTAGTTCATACGTAAAACGACTTTTTGGTGGAAAATCGTTTTAATACTTGATATAAAAATATATGAATGGTAAACCGACGGGTTTAAGGTCTTTCCCTATGTTAATCTTAGACTGATGCACCATCCATAATTGTTACTCTCTTAGCTCAGACCCTGTAGGCAGGTAAAGCCAAAGCTTTGTGTATGTGGTTACATGGCTTACGTGGGATGAGGTTACAATTGGATTTGTTGGTCACATGCCAAAGAAGAAGCCAACAAATTTGCAAAGCCACTGGCATTTACGATATAGTCTAATGGTATTCTAACAAAGCGGACCCAAGGCTGCATCTAGAGACTAAATATGCATGATTGTTGTGGGAGTCTCGGTCCTAAGAGTTGCCCCCGAAGGGTAATTCGTGGCAGTAAAACACCTACCTAGAAACTATCACAATGTAAGTTACGCTAAAGCACAGTGCCTTGTAGTACTATAATATGGATCCTAGTGTAATATGCGAAATGAGGGTTTAGTAGTTATTACGATAAAATGATCGAATTCATTGATTGTCTTTATTAAACTGTAGATGGCATACTACAACATGATGCATCGTCATTCCAGGCCTTAAACCTTATGGCTGGTCTAACCAGTCAAGTCAGGAAAGACATTTCTTCATCAACAAGGTTTTAACCGATGAAGCACCCATAATACCTAATCACCCGATTTATCGTGGTGATAGAGTGTCTAGATCACCTCATGTCCATAATAGTTGGAAACCAGAGGCTCCATGTGATATTCATCCTGAATCAAGGAATGCTGAGTGCCTTAACGTATGAGTTAAGAAATTATCCCATGCGATATGGCATATATGCTAGGTTCACTTCTCTATGATGGAAGGGTTTCTCAATCGTCTCCGAAAGATTGGAAATCATGTAAGTGATGCATTTGGGGTATTTTGTATCATACAGTCTCTACCTATAGAATATGAATCATACCTATTCGATTTTATGGAGACTTGTGAAGAGTCTACGCCGATGAAGCTTTACGAGATGGTATGTAAAGTTGAGGACGACCTCAGGGTCAGATCCGATAAGATCAGGAAGCGAAAGGTTGATGAGGCGAATAATAAGCAAGTTACTGGAAGGACTTACTAAGGGGTTCTTCTTGAACCAGTAACTAGAAAGAGAGTGGCAGCTTCCAAATGCAATTATTGGCGAAAGCCTGGGCATAAGATTGGAAGATGCTTCGAGTATAATCATGACCTGAAGTTCACGAAAATCGAAAGAGGTATCTATATTCCATAGATTGTTATTTCTTTCGTCTTAACTATTGTTATATCTTTCATCTTAACTTTTATTTATGTGGCCTGAAGTTCACAATACTCTAACATAAGATATTTTGGCGAAAAGATATATTGTAGACACGGACGAAGCTTCTATACGGCAAGGGTAGGCCCTGGCCCTCGCTCTAAAAGTTTTTTTTGTCCTTAGTGTAATTTATGCATTGTGTTAGTGTAAAAAAAAAAAATAAAAAAAAAAATAAAAAAATAATAATAATAATAATAATAATAATAATAATAATAATAATAATAATAATAATAATAATAATAATAATAATAATAATTTAACAATTTGGCCCTTTAAAATTAATATAGTTTGCCCCCCTAATAAAAAGTTTCAAGCTCCGTGCCTCATCGTAGACCTTCAATTGTAACAAGTTATTTGAAAATGTTCAAGTGGATCATAAGCAACATACAAATCGAGGTCAAGTCTAGTAGTTATTCACTTATTCTAAAAGAAGCATTTAATATATGATTACTAACCTCACAAGAGTCCACATTCTCAAGATGTTTGGGAGCCAACATGGCAGGGGTAGTGTGGTATGAGCAGCCTTTGTGCACTTTCTTTGGGGGGAATTGAGAGTAAGGAATTAGTAGTGTTCCCTTTGATGCCTTCAACTGTTCTTCTTTGCTTAACCCATCTCCAATCAACCACACCTGTGAAGAATGAACATATGAATTTATTTCATGCAAATTATTAGTAAAATAATATGTTGCTCTCCCAAAGAAATTAAAACACTAAGAAAATCTCTAAAAGTTACCGTTTGTGAGTATGATCGTGAAAGACTCAACATATGTTCAGCATCAGTTGCTTCCAGCTCCATTTTTAGCTTTGAATAATCAACTGGTCGAGACATTACGACCTGCAACGAGTTGTTTCCGGCCAGTTATCATTGTTAAGATAAGCTTCAGAAAATTAATTTAAGATTACTACAAGATATGTACAATACTGAGACAGAACCCACAATCAATGTATAGAATTTGAACCACAAATAATATAGTTACGTTACATGAAACTCGAGTTTAACATGTAATATCAGATGCTTACTGTTATAAGTTTATAACATGTATGTCAAGTGATTGAATACTATTACCTTCATTCAAAAACTAAATCAAGTAAAACGGTTGGCCGCTAAAATATTAATGTATCTCTATACGGTTGGACGGTAAAACAAGGAAACGTGTTTTGAATCTATACACATGCAATTTCATTCTTTTGAAATTTCAATAATGCCTGATAAAAAAGCAGGCTTCCAAAAGAGAAGAATGAACGTCTACGCCTTCAATAATTTGTTTAATGATGGTATTTTATCATGACGTTTGTTTATTCCTTAAACTAAAATAATCCCGCAAATCATTCATATAGACCACTCAGAAATTCTACTCCATTTTTAGGTTAACGAGACGCATTCTTAAAGAAACTGCCTAGAAAGGTATTGACAAAATAAACCAAATATAAGAAGCAGAAATACTAATTTCAAATTACCTGAATGCCCTTGTGGCATAAGGCTAAGGCAAGGTTGTGAGCAACCTTGTCGAAGTTGCCTCTAAGAGCGACTTGAGTTGTGTGTTTAGGAATGCTATTGAGAACCACAGCAACTGCTAAACTACTCCCATCCACCAACTTCACTTTTAATTTTGGGTATTTTCTTATGAATAGCTCCCCACAACTATTTAGCTCCTCTCCCTACAAAGAATATCAATGATTTTCACATAAATTCACAGAAGGAAATCCATCACTGAATATCTAAGCTGGTTGTATCATATACTATTTAAAAACTACTACAATGCTTCAACATATAACATAAAGCTGCACCTGATTGAGTAGACCTAGAGTTAAAACCTTTGCACCTTTTCCATCTACTTCAAGTATTGCTTCCTCAATCAAGCCATTGATGGCCTCTTTTTGCCATTCCATGAAATACTACAAAATATGCAAGAAATGAATATTTTAACTATAGGGAGAATTTCGTATATCCCCTTCCTAGCGTGATTAATATCATATATAACACATAGACAAATAGGAAAAGATATAAAAAGTGCAAAAAACACATCTACATACTTGAATCTTGTATTTTGGAATGGCCCATGTTTGTAGTTTGATGTTTTTGAAAACATTTCTTTCGACCACAAATGTCTTGCCATAAATCCAAGTAATGATCATGGACGAGATTGTGACAGGCCATAGCAACCGCAAGTACCATTTGGGAGCAGCGTAGGGTTTAGAGGCCAAAGATGCGAACCCAAGCCTCATATGGTAAATGGATTCTGGTGTTGTTAGATGTGTTAAATGTACCACAGTTGGTGACTCATCTTTTCGCTCAAGTGATGTCTCGAACAATGTGTCTGTAGATTTGTCGAGTGTCCCATAAATGTAGTCGTAAAACGGCATGAACAAGGAATAATTGGTTCTGAACTGAGTATGGTGCAACGAATGATACCTAAAGAGTCAAAATTTAACTTATTAAGGAATACTTACTCTTTAATAGGAACACATATTTTATACCGAACAATATTTGATTAATAGATGTTTGAGCATACATTTTCAGCAGTACTTAATAAGTGTATTGTTAAAACGTGGTAAGTTATAAATGTACTTACGAAGGAGTATACATAAGGTACTTAAGGGGAGGGAAGATTTTGAAGGCTACTTTCGGGATTAGCTCAAAATTGCAATGCCCCATGTTGTTCATTACATCAATGAAGGTCACATAGCCAGCGAATGCCAAAAATTTTCGACGCCACCAAACAATACATGTGCATTACTTTAAAAATCAGCACGTGACTCTGTGAAAAGCTAAGCAAATGCACCCGAGTGACGCGTTTTACAATCGGAAAAATACACAAAATCACAAGGTGATTTTCTGGGCCCGAAATTTTACAAATCCAGAAAAATAACAGTGATTTCTAGGCGGTAATTTAAAAAAAGTCCGTCAAAAATATATAACAAGCGCATATCCTATAGCATCCAAGATAAATTTACATTCTCGCGCGATAACGTTTCACTTCTTTCATAGCTTCGAAGATTTACCATTTACAAGATACTGTTATTTACCACAGAAGAAAACGATGGAAAATGATTTTCCTTTTTGTTTGAAGTAAAAACTGGATGGCTAGGATTCACCGCGCATTTGTTACCTCTTATTACAAAAAATGCTTCTTTAATTGACTCATCACTAAATGCCAGATTCATCAACGTTACGCGCCGATCCTTATGCTGTTTTTCGACATCCTAGCGTAGTCAAATGTGATACTAGCTATTATTTTTCATCGTTTTTACTCTCAAACACAAATCACAATTTTTTCTCTAACAAATCTATTTTCGAAACTAATCAAGATCATCTAATTCAGTCGATGCACTCTCCAAATGTGTGAATTCATCATTTATTTTTCATACTTCTCATTTTCGACCTTTCCTATCAAGCTATCCTCCTGGCCTACTTATGTATCATCAAGTCTGAGTTTGAATAC
>LBNU01011116.1:3389-13519 GCA_014162995.1 Artemisia annua
GTGTCCTAATATGTTTTTATTAGGACGTTATTTGGGTTGTTTATGGACCTATTATGCGACCATAAAATTGGTATCATAATCTTATTTGAGTTATTAGGACCCTTTTCTTGGTTGCTAAAATAGCTATGATGTTACATCTTAAGCGTCCTAACAATACTTTTAAGGACGTTTTTATGTGTCTCAAAAGATTAAAAGTAGGTGATCACATGTTAAAACAATGTAAAAGTGTCCTAATATGGTTTTATTAGGACGCTATTTGTGTTGTTCATAGACATATAATACGACCATAAAATTGGTTTCATAAGGGTTAGGACGCTTTGGACCTATTACAACCGCCTTACATGAAACGCTTTCACCCTTGGTCCTATTAAATGAAAGGTCCTGAAAAGTACCATTTTATGACGCTTATGGGGGTCCTAAAAAGCCACTTTTCTTGTAGTGATGGTTAATGTTGGGATCACTGCAGGAAAATTTCTTTTCTCCCACTCGAATTAGCATTTACTTTGTGAAGACTTTTTTTGCACATTTTAATTCGAGAGATCATAGAACTTTTGAAAATGAGTTTTTAATCTGAATGATGAAGAAACAACTTTTCTTGAAGAATTATGATAAGGTGTGAAAACTTCATGATTTTGTGAAAAATTTTCTCCCCCTCAAAATATGTTCCACTAATTGAATTTTGAAAAAGTTTTACATATGAGGACCATTTTTTGAAGATTTGATGTTTGCACACTTTGAAAGATGATTTTTTTTGAGTATCCACACAGTATAGTTCAATCGTACCCTTTTCGACATGCTCCTTGATGAAATGATATCAGAGAGCAACATGCTTGAATTTTGAATGTTGAACCGTAATGCAGGAGATGGCAATGGCACTCTTGGGGTCACAGTACATTGGGATATTGTCAAAAGATATAACCATAATCCATGAGCTGAGATCGCATCCATATGATTGGAGCAAAGCAGGCAGACATAGCTACATATCCAGCTTTTGTTGATGACAGTGATTTATAATCCTGCTTCTTTGACCGTATCCTTTTGCTACCAAACGAGATCTGCTACGAGATATTGTGCCTTCAGTGTCCAGCTTGTTTTACCAAATCCATTAAAGTCCAATGATGTGTCAAAGGGTGATGTTGGTAGAACGTATGCATATTAGACGGATCCAAATTGCAAGAAGACGACTCTGCTATATCAGGAACGGTTAGAGCCGGTGCAAATAGTTTGTTGAAAGCATTTCCGTCATAATCTGCAAGTACGGGTACTTCTTGATTTTGTTGATCAACAGCTGTATCATTGTTGTTGGAAGCAGTTTGTTCTTTTGTTGTTGGAGAATCGATTGGAGGTGCATCTGCAGTAACGGTCGTTGTTGTAGATTCAGGTGTATCTTGAATTGGAATAGTATCAGGTTGTGCAGCGGAAACAGTAGATACATCTGGAGCACGTTATTCGATGTTCTTGGTGAACAGAGGAGCAAACAAAGTTTCCAAATTGTTGACGGGTGAGTGATAACAGTTCAGCTGAAGGATCTGGGAACTTTAGACGGTTGGTTGCGGGTCCTAAGCTGTTGTACTAAGAAGCCATCATTTAAGTGCGGGTTTCGTACTGAAGTATACGAAAGCCATCCCTGTTAAATCTGCAAAGAAAGAAAGAAGAGACAAAGCAGAGAACAGGGATCCCCAAGTGTAATTGGGTTCCGAATGTTAGAAGCATAAAGTTGTAGTGTCAATTATCTTCTTGACAACAGAACACTCGATTTCAATGATTTGCTTTCTCGCCTCAGGTATAGATTCTGTGGATTCCACATTAGTTTTGGTGAAAATATCTAAAATCTTTCCTGTGGGAATCCACCTAAGACCAATTGCTTTGAAAATTCTACCCGTGGGTACCCACCTAAGGTTAGATCTAGGAGATGTTTTCCTCTTAGGTGCAGTGGAATGAAATATGGGAGCATCATTTGGTTGAGAAAACCTATGTCCTATATTGATCCACTTCTTAGATTTCTGATTTATGACTTTTGGTTCAACGGGTTTGTTTTTCTTAGTCGATTGAGCCATTGTAAGTGAATTACTCTTTTGAAGATATTTTAGAGCACAGACATCATGATTATTAACGCAACTACTCTTAGATGCTAGCCAATTCCTATTAGTTTGTTGAGTACTCTTAGGTTTTGGTTTGCTACTACTAGCAGTGTTTTGAATACAAAGGAAGGCATCACACGAGGTTTTGAACCTAGAATTCCATCCTTTTGAAGTAGTGCCTTTTTCCTAGCCTTTTCTAGATCATAGTTCTTGCACATGTCATTTTTGTCATAAGACTCTTTACTTTTAATGCTCGTTTTAGACATTGTTTTCGAACTAGTCCTAGATGAGCCAGGTATAATCATGTGTTGAGGTATAGCAGAAACAGATGCATTTTCCTTAGGCCAGGAATGTGGAGTGACTGGTTTTGTCAAATGATTAATCTCAACAACTTGGGGGACAAACCGAGATTTTGAAAATATGGGTCGTTCAGATTTAAATGCAGTTGGTTGTCTAACCACTGATGGTTTTCTGATTGTTTGAAGAGGCGGTTTCCCCAAGATTGATGGTTTCGCAAACTTAGTATCCACACTCTGGCCAGTCAATCTTCTTAATTTGTTTTGTAATGCAGCATTTACGAACCCCTTTGCTTGAATTTGACCTTTTAAAAGCTCATTTTCCTTAACTAATGCATCCACACGTTTACTTAGTTCATTCAAAAATTGACCATTGTTGCCCGAAGTTAGAGATTCGTTTTGCAATTTAAGTTTGAGTGAGATGCAATGTGCCTCAAGTTTTGAAAAATCTTTTTGAAACTGGGCAACGGTCTTTTTGAGAAGCATGTTTTCAGACTCAGACTCAAGAGTTTGGTTTGATGTTTCAGTCATAAGATTATCAAGTAAGGGCTCAGACTCAAAACGTTTGTCTGGACATTGCACAACATTCTGGTCAACCTCTCCTTCATTACTGAAGTTAGGTTGCTCAGATTGTTGTTTCTTATTAGCAGGCATAATATGATCAACAGTAGATTGTACCTCAACCATTAGCTCTTTGTCAAAGTTGGGTTCTGTGTCATAGATGGGTATGACATCTTCCTCAACCATCTGTTCTTTGTCAAAGTTGGGCTCTAAGTCATAGGAGGTTCTGATCTCTGCACAATCAACGTCTATATCATTCCCTAATCTGCTGCTGTCATCCGACTGTTCTAACTCTGTCCCACTACTTTCCGTGTCAACCAAACTAGCAACCAATGCTTTAGCCGTATTAACCTTCCCTTCTTGAGTCTGCAACTTTCTTTCATTCACCCTTCTGCTATACTCTTTTTCGTGAAGTATTCTTTCAGCAATCAACTTCTCAATAGAATCCATTAGTTGGAGCAGTATATCTTTGAAGTTTTGAAAACCGAGTCGAGTGTATTCAAGAAAATACTTGCTTGTGATGAGAGAGTCATCGTCCGAATATAACCTCGTACGGATGAATTGCTGAAACTGTTTCTTAAGTACACAAAAGGCAGCCATGGATCCATTCTCGTGAAGTTCTTCTTTGTTAAGTTGATCTTCAAGTTGATCCATGTTGAGGAACATCGTATGAGTGAAAATCTCAACGTCTTCACCAAAGAGTGATGGAAATGCCCGTTTGAATCCATACTCGGAACGAGTTCCTGCTAAGTCTTTGTTTGAAAGGACCTTAAGGTGTGAATGAAGTAATCTAAAAGATGTCATGCATTTCTCAGTCATTACTTGCATTAGAACTTCTTGTGAATCACTGTCATGAGATCCTTGAAAAGCAGAGTTTGGTGGTGAAGGATAAGATGAAGGTTTAAATCTGTTGTTGGTGGGTGAGGAGATTTGAGACTGCTGTTCATTCATTAGCGACCTTGATTGATACATTTTCTCTCCCCCGTGATTGTTGCGATGTAATCGGAATAATCAAACAAAATGTGAAAAGATGGTTAGATCACACACAAGGTCGATATATAGTGATTTCTGATTTCCCTCCAAAAATAGAATTTGAAAAATTTTCTCTCCCAGAATTTTGAAATTCACTATAAAATGCAATTCTAAGGTCACTAGAAAAATTTGAGTTTTGCAAATTTTGACGTCAAATTTCACCGAAAAAATTTGAATTTTGGCCTAAAAATTTGAATTTTCGGGCAAAATTTTCACTGTTATACCAAAATTTGAATTTCGCGTAAAAATTGAACGTTTAGTCTCCCCTAAAAATTAAATTTTACTCAAATTTTCCTGCCAAAAAACTCGAATTTTCCCGCGTAAAAATTTGATTTTTTTATTTATTTTTTTTATTTTTTTTATTATTTTTTTTGAAGAATAGAAGTTAGAAGATATTAGAAGAAAGAAACTTGTGTATATGATGGATCTTGTAGAAGGTATAGATATTATGCCAGTTCTCGAAAACTTTCCCAAGTGTGTTCTCGAAACTTTGTTGAAGAATATCTCGAAATACAGTGAAAGTCCAAAGATCTCGAAAGTTTTGGCAGAAGATCTCGAAAAAATCAAAAAATCTCGAAAGTTTTCAAGTTTCTCGAAAAGTTACACTTTATCGAGAAAATTGAGCAAAGTTTCGAAATCTTTTAAAATTAAGAAATTATCAAATTTCTCGAAAGATTATGAAAAGATTTTGAAAATATTCCAAAGATCTCGAAAACTCAAAGATTTCGAAAGGTTTGAAAAGATCTCGAAAGTTTTCAATATTTTCGAAAAAATTTCCACAAAATTTTCGAGATTATACAATAACGAAAATATCCAAAAAGTCAAAGTGTTTTCTTTCTTATACAAGAGAGAAAAGCACTGAGTAACCAACGAAAACACTTTAGGAGCAGTCACAAAAGATCTCGAAAGTTAGGGTTTAAGGATTTCGAAAGTTTGACAACTTTTGGCAGATTTTTGTTTTTGTAAAAAACAATCCAAAAACACGTTTTTAATCAAAGATTCTTGTACAACCAACCTTAAAATGATAAAATCTTAAAGAAAGTTGCAAACTTTAACCACTTTTCAAAACTTTGAAAAAATTTCGAAAAATGGTACAAAAGTACGAATAGAAATTTTTTATGAAAATTTGAAACTTTGTTGGTTGTTTGAGTTTGTAACACACGTTTTGATGAAAAAGATGTGATAAAAACACGAAAAAACAAGAAAGTAACAAGCTTTATAAAAAAAATAACGATTAAAAAACCAAATTTTGGGTCGTTAGCAACAAAAACAAAAACGTACACCTTCTTTTGGCGATCGATACCACTTGTTAGGTCACCATATTGTAAACACAAGTATAGATTTGATAGAAATGAGATGAGAAATAGAGTTTGGTTGATTAGATCAAATATGAAGAATAAAAGTGCAAGAGTTTCATTATGTTATTGAAATAACCAACAAGAGAATGGGATACATAGATGTCCTATTTATAGGATGGGAGCTAGGGCAACACGCCTACTCCATCCCTTCTCTTAATCGTTTGGGCTTTAGGCCCGTTGGACGAGTATTGGACTCATCCTTAATTGTTACATATTTAATCAACTTAGCAACCTATTACAAATGTTGAAATAACCGAGACTTGACTAAAATGTAGAAAAACTTAGGTTCTAACACGACTCAACTTCGACCCAGATGATGAAACATCTCCACCGTGCCACCAAAAGAAGAAGCGCAGCCGCCGACACCCGGTATTCACCAGGATCGGAAGCAAGATGGTGGATGATGAAGAAACTGACCCACGGTATCTGGAGGAGAACGAAAACGATGGGTGGCGTACCAATGTCCACGCTAGGCTTGGTAGGCGCAGGGTCCATGTCAGACTTGGGCGAAGGCACTCCCCAAGTGAAAGCCCCTCGAGCTCAAATTCTGATGACAGTCGACGCAAGCGCCGCAGAAGATCAAGCTCGGATTCCGACGATAGTAGGCGCAAGGGCCGAAAAAGTATAAGTCCATCCCAAAGTAACTCCTTGGAAAGCGAAGACGAAGAAACTAGACACTGGAAATTAAAGGGAAGATATCGCGACCAGGGAGATGAAGACATGTCTCGTCCCTGGCGCCGCCAAAAGGTTGATGCATTTACAAAACGCATCAGTAATTTCTCAGAAAACAAGAGAAGGCGTATGCCTACTAATGTAAAAACCTATGATGGGACAAGTGATCCTGATGACCACCTAAAAATTTTCGAGTCAGCAGCTACGATCGAAAATTGGCCACAACCTGTGTGGTGTCATATGTTTAACTCTACATTAGTGGGGAATGCGCGAAACTGGTTCAGTAAGCTTCCACGTAGAAGCATTGACGGTTTTGAAGAGTTGCGGAAGGCGTTTCATTTGAACTTTACTCAGAGAAAGAAGTGCGCCAAAAACCCTGTGGAACTCGCTAGGGTAAAACAGCGTCAAGAGGAATCCACAAGCGCTTATATGGAGCGCTACAAGGACGAATGCATACATGTCAAGTTATGTCCAGAGATACTAAAAATCTCAGGTTTTATGAATGGAATTAATAACCCAGAACTGATCAAGAAGTTGAACTATAAGGTTCCCTAAATCTTTGATGAACTCATGAAGTGCACGAGGTCCTTCATCCAAGGAGAAGCTGCCGCCGCAGATAGCAGAAAAGGCTACTCAAACTATAGGTCACAGGAACAGTCCAAGAGACAATCCAATGACCAGAGCAGCAACCGTAATAAGAACTATCGCAGTGAAGGAGGCGGACGGGGGAACGACAAGTACACCCCATTAACAAAAACTCCAAGAGAGATATTCGTAACAGAGGGTGCAAACTTCCCTAAGCCCCCACCAATGCGCACCCCAGAAACACAGCGCACAGGAAATGGGTACTGCGAATATCACGGACAGAAGGGCCACACAACCAATGAGTGCGTCCAATTGCGCCAACTAATTGATAAGTTGGTAAAGGAAGGCAGGATGGACCACTTAGTGAAGAACATCAAGGATGGGAAAGACAGACAAAAGACTGTACCCAAGAAAGAAGCACCTAAAGATAAGGCTGACACCATCTACATGATACAATCATGGCAGCGAAAGGTTAGGCAAAAAGTCAGCCAAAGATTTTCTTTCGGAAGTGAAATTTCTTTCCCCACTTTGACTGCGGACAACGCAGTGGCGGAACCACTCACCATCAAGATAAGCGCGGGGGGTCACGATATCCACCGCATGTACGTTGATGGAGGGGCGTCCGCAGATATAATGTATGAACATTGTTTCAAGAGGTTGCGACCTGAGATACAAAGTCAGTTAGTCCCGGCCGCGACGTCATTGACAGGCTTTACAGGAGAGAAGATATGGCCCATGGGGCAGCTGCGACTGCTAGTCGCTGTTGGTAATAAGGAGCACTCCACAACAGCTTGGATGAACTTTATGGTGATTAGGTCTCCTTCGCCATACAATGGCATTATTGGAAGATCGGGAATATCAGCCATGCGCGCGGTACCATCCACAGCACATGGGATGCTTAAATTCCCAGTAGAAGGCGGCATTGTCACCCTCTACAATAACGCTGTGCCACCTGAAGAATGTAACACGGTTACATGTGAAACGACACACACTCCAGAACAGAGCGCAGCCAAAATACCAAACCTGAAAGTAGCAATTCATCCTGATTACCCAGAGCAACAGGTATCGCTCGGGGGATCGTTGTCTGATAAAGGCAAAGCAGCCGTATGCGCACTCCTGCAAAGGAACCTGGATATCTTCGCATGGGAACCAAAGCACATGACTGGTGTGCCACGGTCAATCTCAGAACACAAGTTGCAAATCCGACAAGGATATCCCCCAGTGAGGCAGAAAAAGCGCGGCCAAGCTCCAGAGCGCGCAAAAGCCATTTTGGAGGAAGTGCATAAGCTAGTGGACGCGGGTATCATGCGAGAAGTCTACTACCATGACTGGCTTTCTAATCCAGTGATGGTCAAAAAGAGCGATGGTAGTTGGCGGATGTGCGTAGACTTCACTGATCTCAACAAAGCATGTCCACAAGACTGCTATCCATTACCAGAGATAGACTGGAAGGTGGAATCTTTATGCGGATACCCCTTTAAATGTTTCTTGGACGCATATAAAGGGTACCACCAAATCCAAATGGCTAAGGAAGACGAGGAAAAAACAGCTTTCCACACAAGCCAAGGTGTCTATTGTTATACGAAGATGCCTTTTGGCCTAAAGAATGCGGGCGCCACTTACCAGCGCTTGGTAGACAATGCATTTGAAAAACAAGTGGGCCGCAACCTAGAGGTCTATGTGGATGACCTTGTCATAAAAAGCCATACTGAAGACGAAGTGGTGCGCGACATTGAAGAAACATTCAGAACACTACGGAAGATCAACATGAAGTTAAATCCTAAGAAGTGCACTTTTGGCGCTACAGAAGGCATGTTCTTGGGATACTTGATAGAACCAGATGGCATTAAACCATGCCCAGAGAAAACAGAGGCCGTCATCCAACTTCCTTCGCCACGCACGCTGAAAGAAGTCCAGTCCCTGAATGGGAAACTAGCTGGTTTAAACAGATTCCTGTCCAAGTCAGCGGATAAATCACTCCCACTCTTTAAAACACTCAAGAAGTGTACAAAAAAGGGAGACTTTCGGTGGACCACGGAAGCGGAAGAAGCTTTCATTCAGCTTAAGCAGCATATAGCGGCGCTTCCCAAGCTAGTCGCACCCCGGCCAGGGGAGGAGTTGATCATGTACTTATCCGCGACTCATGGAGCAGTTAGCGCAGTGCTACTGACGGATAGAAATTCGGTACAAACACCGGTATATTTCGTGAGCAAAGCGCTTAAGAAAACGGAGATTAACTATAGTCCAATGGAAAAATTGGTCTTGGCACTAGTGTTTGCAGCTAAAAGACTGCGCAGGTACTTCCAAGCGCATCCCATAGTGGTGATCACAGACCAACCCATCAAGCAAGTTATCTCCAAACCTGACGCATCTGGGCGATTGCAAAAGTGGAGTGTATTGCTAGGTGAGCATAACATCTCTTATAGGCCACGCACTGCGATTAAAGGGCAGGTCCTCGCAGACTTCATCATTGAAAAACCAGACACCGATGATATAGCTCCACAACCCAAGGCGGAACTGCAAGAACCATGGATCCTATTCACAGATGGATCCTCATGTGTAGACGGCTCAGGCGCAGGCCTTATCCTCACTAACCCAGAAGGAATGGAATTCACTTACGCCCTACGTTTTGAATTCACAGCCACGAACAACGAGGCAGAATATGAAGCCCTAATCGCTGGACTGCGCATTGCAACACGAATGGGCGTACGCAACCTAGAGGCGAATGTGGATTCTCGACTAGTAGCCAACCATGTGTCAGGCGAATATGTGGCTAAAGAGGATAATATGATCCAATACCTCGACAAGACCAAATCATTAATCCAAGGATTTGACAGGTTTACAGTCAAACAAGTTCCAAGAGGGGAAAACAAAAAGGCAGATGCGCTGAGCAAGATTGCTTCTACAAGTTTCGCACACCTGTCAAAACAGGTATTGGTGGAAATTCTCAAAGACAAATTCATCTCAGAGATGGAAGTATCTACGGTGATAGAGGAACAAGGTCCTACGTGGATGACCCCTATCATCGAATTCATAAGTAAAGGCATACTGCCCCAAGAGTAGAAGGAGGCTCGAAGGATACGGCGCACAACGCAGCGATTCGAACTTAGAGATGGCGTCTTATACAGGCGCTCATTCTTACAACCATGGCTTAGGTGCGTTGGACCTCTTCAGGCAGATTACGTACTCCGAGAGATCCATGCCGGTTCATGCAGTATGCACGCAGGACCACGGTCTGTTGTAGCACGAGCCTTGAGATCAGGATACTATTGGCCCACTATGCACCGTGATGCGCGCGATATGATAAGGAAGTGTAGCGACTGCCAGGTACACAGGCCTATCCCAGGTCAACCACAGCAAGAGCTGACACCCATCACTTCGCCATGGCCATTCTACAAGTGGGGTATCGACATTGCTGGTCCCTTTCCTGTCGCAACAGGAGGATTGAAATTCCTTATTGTGGCAATAGATTACTTCACTAAATGGATTGAGGCAAAAGCAGTGACTACGATAACAGGTAATCAAGTAAAACGATTCGTTTGGGA